>PVHY01017349.1:0-31617 GCA_004024945.1 Uropsilus gracilis
TATTTTTGCCTGTGGAACCGCAGGCTCTCGTTGCCCGGGGTACCCCAGACTCAAGCAATTCCCAGCCTCAGCTTCCCAGGTAGCTGGGATTACAGGCACGCACCACCACGCCCAGCTATTTTTTTGGAACTAGGTCTCGCTACAGGCCTCAGGCGGGACTCGAACCGCGATCCCTAGCCCTGGCCGCTTCATAGGCTGAAGCTTACAAGCACGAGCCACTGTGCCCGGCCTAGGGGGAGTTGATAAATCTCAAAGAAGCTGAATGAGTCTTTGACTGGCCTTTGTAGGACAGCTTTGGGGGACCAATGCCTCCCAGGGAAAGCCCTGGCAGCCCAAAGTTTCCTTCTCAGAGCTTTGTCAGCCAAGAACCTCTCCAAGGGTCCCTGCCCAGCCTATACCCCCACTGCTAAGGAGGGGATGGCATCTGTGGGTAAGATTCAGGGGAAGTGCAGATGTGTCCCCAGGCTGCTGCCCTGCATCTGTCAACTCCAGGAAAGCTCCTTGCCTCTGATTATGGTGGGCTCCTGTCCTCGGGTCACAGCCCCGTGACCTACCACCTGTTCCCCTCAGCCTGTGCCTTTCCCATACATTTTCCTTTCTTTCTCTAGCCATGTCGGACTTCCACGTGCACCCCCAGGCCACTGTGGGAGAGGAGGGAGGTGTGGCCCGCTTCCAGTGCCAAATCCATGGGCTTCCCAAACCTTTGATCACATGGGAGAAGAACAGAGTCCCCATTGACACGGATGATGAGAGGTGAGCCACATGTGGAAAAGACAGAGAGGATGCCCATGCCTGGGCCCTGCATGGGTGACCAGAAACTCCTGAGACAGTGGCATTGCTGCAGCTATCTTGAGATTGGGTGTCCATGGGGCTCCCTGAGTCCAGACCTGGCGCTCATGGATACATCCATGGGATGGGTGGTGTGTGCCCTTTGCCAAGGCTGAAATGATGGTATGCCCCCTGCAGGGTCCCAGTGTGTCTGTGACAATGAGAGTGATAGTGGGACAGAGTCCAGTGACTGGGCTGTGTCTATGACTGGGCTGAGTGACCCTGTGGCCGGTGGTTTTAGTGGTTGTGCTGGTGGTCAACCATGCCCCCTCTCAACAGGTACACATTGCTGCCCAAGGGGGTCCTGCAGATCACAGGACTTCGGGCTGAGGACAGTGGTGTCTTCCACTGTGTGGCCTCGAACATTGCCAGTGTCCGGGTCAGCCACGGGGCCAGGCTCACCGTGTCAGGTGAGGGTCCTCTGCTTAGCCTGATTCTTCCTCCAACCAGCCTCCTGCCATCTCCCCACCCTCGAAGCAATCCCCTTTCAACTGACTCCTGGAGACTCAGGCCGAGTAACAACAGACTGGCCTGAATACAGAGTTCTGTGTTCCTCGTATTGATGGTTCAGAGGAACCTGAGGCTCACCTGCGTAAGCCGTGCTCCACCTGCTCTGTAGTTATCCCATTGCAGGAGGACCTGGAATGGATGCAAGGACAGGTCTGCTGCCCCCACACCTCCTCTCTGCCCACAGGACCGAGAGCTTGTTGGACTGTCTCGACTGGAGCTTGTTGCCACCCCCATGTCCTGGGTTCAGGTTGGGATAAGGAGGTGGTAAGGGTCCCCGTGTAAGTGAAGAAATGGGGTCTCTTCCTCCCAGGCTCAGGCTCTGGGGCCTACAAGGAGCCGATGATCCTCGTGGGGCCTGAGAACCTCACCCTGACAGTGCACCAGACCGCGGTGCTGGAGTGTGTCGCCACGGGCAACCCACGCCCCATTGTGTCCTGGAGCCGCCTGGGTGAGCCTTCTCCTGCAGCCCCTGCTTCTCCCAGCCTTGTCCCACCCGCTGGGAGGGCCAGCTCTCACCCAGCTCTGTGAGGACTTTGAATCCTGTTTGTTCTCTAGGGGGGTTGGTTCTTTTGGAGGCCTGGGGAGGGGGGATGTTGCCCTCTCCTTGGCAGGACCAGGGAGGTCTGCCCCTCCACTACATTCTCCCTCCCTCTGCGTGGATGGCTTAGCTCCCTGGGATACCTCTGCTAGCCTGGAAGTCCTGCATCAGCTCCCCTCCTCCACCCTGTCCTCATCCTCAGCATGGGGCCTCCAGAACCCCTCTGCTGCTCTCTGGACCCCAAGCCTCTTTCCCTTCCTGTGCATCCTGCCCTCTACACCCTAGTCATACTCCCCAGCTCTGCTACCCCTAACCCCTCCGAGTCTTAACCAGTGTCAAATCCTCACTGCCCACTCTCCCCCCCCCCCAGTCTCTACTCTGGCCCCCTAAATCCTCAGCCTAAATCCCTAGGCAGCTGAAGGAGAGAAATGAAAGGGTGCAGATGGGCCCACATTGTCTAAACGGAAAGGTCACTGGGGGAAGGAGAGTCTGGAGGCAATGGGGTGGGGTCCACATTCACAGGGAGACTGCACCACATTGTAGGAGCTGAGTGATGGGGAAGGAGGGGGCAGCAGGCGGGATAATGGAGTAGATTTCACCACTTCAGGGGCTGAATGGAGAGCTGTCTCCTTGCATTCTGACTGTGCTAATCTGATCCGTGGCCGGGGTGGGGGGGTGGCCTGTCCCTGGGAGAGGCTGGAAAGAGTGGCCTCAGCATGCAGAGGAGCCCATAGGCACTGCAAGGACCATCTGGTTCAGCATTTCTCAAAGCGTGATCTGCGGAGGGGGAAGAAAGACCTGGTCATCTAACAAGTTTGGGAAACAGGCCTTCCAGGTCCTTTCACTGCGAGACTCCTCCCAGCTCTCATATTAATGGACACTGGGATAGATGGAGGGAGTAGAAAGGATCCATGGAATTTTTTCAAGAGAAGCAAACTAGTTTGGGAAAGGTCTGCCTAATCCAAATCCCTCACTTTCCTGACCGGGAAACTGAAGAGAGGGTATGGAAAAGTCTAGTGAGTCAGTGACAATGCTAGGACCAGGTCTCTCCTGCTGTTGCTGGTGCAGGGTCAAAGACTGGGAATCTCTGGGAGATATTGGAACAGTCTGGAATGTTCTTGCACACCCCTCTCCCTGACCTCCCTGCTTCCCCTCCTTCTCAGATGGCCGTCCCATTGGAGTGGAAGGCATCCAGGTGCTGGGCACAGGGAACCTTATCATCTCAGACGTGACTGTCCAGCACTCTGGTGTCTACGTCTGCGCAGCCAACAGACCGGGCACCCGGGTTCGGAGAACTGCGCAGGGCCGGCTGGTGGTTCAAGGTACACACCTTCCCTTTGCAGGAGGAGGAAAAGGCCTTCTGCAGGGCAACAACCTTCCGTCCCATTCCTTACCCCATCAGCATCCATGGGCTGCCCTGGGTGGGGGGGAGTCTCTTCTCACCCAGTTTCCTATCTTCACCTTTGCCCTTCCTGGAACCCAGGGACAATTCCCTTCTCCCCACCAATGTACGTACTGGGCATGGGAAGACATTCTTGGCCTGTGTGCCAGCCTCTATCCACCATCATCCATCCACCCCACCATTCATCCCAACCCAGTCATTTCCACTGTTTTTGTCTCAGCTGGTTTCCCTGGTCTGTATCGCTAACACATGTCCCTCCCCCCAAGAGCTGTTTGTATTCACACGTGTGGCACTTCCACGCTCACACCTGCCTGCCAGCGCTCAGCGTGTGTCATTTTCACACTCTCACACCCCAGCGCCCGCCTCCTCTCCCACGTGTGTGAGGCCATTCTGTCCATCCTGCCCTGGGGCTCGGCTGTTCCCACAAACCTTACATGCAATCCCAGTCACCAGGGGTTTCTGTGCTTGTTCCCCCATGGAGCGCTGGGGCAGGGTGACAGAGGGGGAACTAGGAACTTAAATGCCTGTTTGTTTAGCATTCCATGTGCCGTTAATCTGTCCAAATGAAAGTGATGGAGCATTTCATTTCTTGAGTCTTAATGGAGACTTGAGGCCTGGGATTGGAGGAGAGTGGAATTGAATGTAGGCGTGGGGGGGGGGGCTATACTGAGGGCTCATCCATCTCCCCGTCATTACCTCCTTCGAGGTGCAGCCAAACCTATTAGCACATTTATTTATTTAACAATTTCCTGAACAGGAGCTCAGCTTGATTGCTTTCAGATACAAATGTCGGTCTTTTAAATAGTCATTAAAACACAGTCCTCTCTTGGGTCTGCCTCTCTGGGGTAGAGGGAATGGGAGCACCACCATCTCCTGGGGTCCCTCCTGACCTGAAGGAGACTCCCAGGAGTGGATGAACCCACCCAGTCACCAACAGACCTTCCTGGCAGACCACCTCTTCCCCTCTCGTGGCAACTGTCTCCTCCCTCTTCACTTGACCCTCCCAACTCTCTCTGCTTCTCTGTACACCCCAGCCCCTGCAGAGTTTGTCCAGCACCCCCAGTCCATCTCCAGGCCAGCTGGAACCACAGCCATATTCACTTGCCAAGCCCAGGGTGAGCCACCTCCTCATGTCACATGGTTGAAGAACGGTCAGGTGCTGGGACCAGGAGGCCATGTGAGACTCAAGAATAACAACAGGCACGTGCGTGAATGTATGTGTGTGTGTGTGGGGGGGGATACTGGGGTGAGGTCTAGAAAAGAAACAGGAAGGGGGATCTGGGACAAGTGGCAGCATGCCACTTACCAGGGAAGAACACTAAATTGGGAGTCTGGATGCTTGGATTTGAGTCCCAGGCCTGCCACTAACTTGCTGAGAAACCTCAAGTAAATCATTTGGCTTCTGGAGGGAGTTAAGTTTCTCCAAGATTTGGTTAACCTCTAGGGCTACCCTGGAGACAAGAAGAGGATCTGAGGCTTTCCCTCCCCCTGCAGCACCCTGACCATTTCTGGAATTGGCCCTGAAGATGAGGCCATCTACCAGTGTGTGGCCGAGAACAGTGCTGGCTCCTCACAGGCCAGTGCCAGGTTGACAGTGCTATGGGCCGAGGGGCTGCCTGGACCCCCCCTGAACGTGCAAGCAGTCTCTGTGTCATCCACGGAGGTCCGAGTGTCCTGGAACGAGCCCCTGGTGAACACCAAGGAGATCATCGGTTACGTCCTGCACATTAGGAAGGCTGCCGGTGGGTGGGACCAGGAGGGCAAGGCTGAGCCTACAGCCCCTTCCTTTGCTTTGCTGCCTCTCCTATCTTTCAATCCTCTATGCCTCTCGCCACCAAATACCTTCCATTCTTTCTCCTCTCCTGTACCCTGATGCCTTCATTTCCCCAACACTGGTAGGAGTCCCTCATGCCCCTCACGCTCCCTACCTGACCCTTCACCTCCCCAGACCCACCAGAGCTGGAGTATCAGGAAGCAGTCAGCAAGAGCACTTTTCAGCACCTGGTGAGCGACCTTGAACCCTCCACCATCTACAGCTTCTATATCAAGGCCTACACTCCGAGGGGGGCCAGCTCAGCTTCTACTCCTACACTTGCCAGCACCCTCGGAGAAGGTGAGGCCTGGGTGTGGCGTGCAGGCTATTAGGACTTGTTTTGATTGAGCACAGCACCAGGTGCCTGGCCTGAGGGGGACTGGATCTAGGAGGAACTGGGACTGGGACTAGGAGGAAGGGGGTGTCCTTTTCTAGTACACTAAAGGTGTGGTTTGAGCCAGTGGAGGACCTACTTCAGAGACCAAAGAGCTATCAGTCCTGGGGGTTCTGGGTCACAGGAAGGTGGAAGGCAGAGACTCAAGAGACACCTCACATCCTCCCTCTACTGCAGCCCCCGCCCCACCCCCACTGTCAGTGCGGGTCCTTGGCAGCTCATCCCTGCAGCTGCTGTGGGAGCCCTGGCCGAGGCTGGCCCAGCATGAGGGTGGCTTCAAGCTGTTTTACCGCCCAGCAAACAAGGCCTCCTTCACCGGCCCCATTCTGCTGCCTGGAACTGTCTCCTCCTACAACCTCAGCCAGCTCGGTGAGGTGGCACAGCCTGGGCTTGGGGAACTGGGCAGGGGTGGGGTGCATGGGGCCAGGGGGTACTGTGCATGAATCACCTCTATCTCCTGCCAGAATAACGCTATCCAGAGGGGATGGGCGGAGCAGTAACTCAGCAGTCCTACTCTGCCCCCAGACCCCACCACAGTGTATGAGGTAAAGCTGCTCGCCTACAACCAGCATGGGGAAGGCAACGCCACAACCCGCTTTGTGTCCTTGAGGGGTGCATCGGAGAGGACAGGTGAGGATTAGGCTTGGGGTGTGGGGCTAAAGTTGGCACCCAGGAAGGGGGGCCAAGAGCTGAGGAGTAGCGGGGAGCAGGGAAGGCAGGAGTGTGGAACAGTGCATGCAGCCCTTCCGAAAAAGGCTTAGACTCAAGTTTGAAGTGTCGCTGTGTGCTCAGGCAAGTAACGAACTTTCTGAGCTCCGGTTTTCTCCTCTATAGAACAACAGGGATGGTAGCTGTTTTACAGAACTTGGCAAGAACGACATGGTCCATGTACCATGTTATTCTCAGTATCTGGCACAAAGTTATTGTTTGATAGCAGGTGAAAAGAACCAGAAAGTTTGTGCTGGGGTTCTACTATAGGCAGAAGCAAAGGTTATATGGATGTAGGGTGGGAGTAGCTGAGAGAGAAGATGCTCCCAGAGGATAGGTGTCTGGGGTTCTTCAGACCAGGTAGGCCACAGTCCTCCCACTTGCCCCTTTTCCTGATCCCCAGCCCTGAGCCCACCGTGTGACTGCCGGAAGGAAGAAGCCACCAACCAGACATCCACCACTGGCATTGTCATTGGCATTCACATCGGGGTCACATGCATCATCTTCTGTGTCCTCTTCCTCCTCTTTGGCCAAAGGGGCAGGTGAGTCCTGGGTCAGGGAGAGGGAGCTGGGTGCATGGATGAAAAGGCCTGGGGAAGGGGCAAGGAAAGGATTTGGGGACTCATTACTCTTTCCTTTTGTTCTCACTTCCCCCCGTATTTCCCTCCAAATTTTGGCTCATTCCTCAGGGTCCTCCTGTGTAAGGATGTAGAAAACCAGCTCTCCCCTCCTCAGGGTCCCAGGAGCCAGCGGGACCCTGGCTTTCTGGCACTGAATGGGGTGGGACGGGGAGAGCGGAGCCGAGATGAGAAACTTGTGGACATGAAGGAACTGGAGCAGTTGTTTCCCACCGCTGGGGCAGGAGAGCAGCCAGACCTCCGATCTAGCTGCAGACCCATGGTAAGTGCAAACCTCGTCCAGTCTGTGGTCACCACCACAGCCCCCTTCACCTTGGTCCAGGCCTTGGCCATCGGCCAAACAGTAGGCCTTTTCCAGGCAAACACAGCTGCTGTGTTTCTCTCTGTTCCTCTGAAATTGGCAGGGAAATAGGGAGACCTGGAGATGCTGAGCCCTGAGTGTGGTTGGACCCAGAGCCAGTCCCTCTGACTGGAGTTCATGGCCCTCATGATGACACCCCTGTGACCAACCCTTTCCCCAGCAGGATCCTGTTGCCCCTGCCCTGTGTGAGGAGACCCAGCTCTCAATGCTGCCAGTTCGGGGCATCGACCTTCTGGAGGAGATGACATCGGACGCTAGAGTCCCCTGTGCAGGCCCCGCGGCTGCCCTGCCACCCCAGGACATAGGTCCCAGCCGCCTCAGTGAAGGACAGGCCCCCCAGCCTTCTGCTGCACCAGCTGCCCAGCCAGCTGACTTGGGACAGTAGCCAGTGTCTGTCTGGCATTGGAGCTGGGGCAGCACCCCATTCTCAGGTCAAAGGCAAGATTTCTCCTGTCATGTGGGCTTCAGATGGGGCCTTCCCAGTATTTCCTTTCCAAACAGCCCCTCAGATTGTCAAGACCTAAAGGCACCTGTCAGGGAACCAACCCTCTAAGAACTTGAGGGGGGGAGGGGCTGCAGGACCTCCTCCCTGGGTGAATCCTGGGTTAATGCCCTTCTCCCCTCTGCCTGGTACCCCATGACTTGGAACTGATTTCTCCTTCTTTAAAAACAAAACTTAACATATGCCCCCCCAAAAAAACAAAGAGAGAGAGAGAGAGAGAGAGAGGAAGGTGAATTAGATTCCAAATATATGCCCCTGCTATGACTGGGCCCCTGACACTGTCACCCTTGTGACACCAACCTTGTTTTCTCAGGATGGATTTTGCTGTTTTGGCGCTCAGCACCTACCTCAGCCGGAATGAATGTCCTTGGGGGAGTGGGCGGTGGTCTCAGCCCCTACCCCACAGAGCCCTGAATGCACTCCTACCTCAAGTCCCTTAATGGGCACCTCCTCTTCCTCCCCACATTGTTGTCCAGAGTTTAAAAAAAAAGAAAAAAAAAACACTTCCCCATTTCCAGGTGTGAAAGAAAATGTCTACCTCAAGGCTCGCTGGCTCTTGGGCCTGTGTTGTGTCACTGGACCTCCCTCCTGGCTCCTCCACCTGCTGCCCGCAGTCCTCCAGCCTGTCTCCAGAGAGGAGACCAGAGGCTAAGTCACCAAGGGTGGGCCTCTCGGGGCCTACAGAAATAAAGATGAAATTGGTCAAAGAAAATGAGAAAAAGCCAAAAATGAGAGGAAACTGTCCCTGGAGTATAAATGATTGCTCCAAGCTAGCCACCCCCTAGCACGCTGCCGGTGTTTGTCCCGTCTGTCCGCTTTCACTCTGACCCTCTAAGCCAACTCTTGCTTGGCTGGGATTCCCAAACCCCCTGTGTTCACTTGGGCTTGGGAGGGTGGGATGTCACCCCTGAGCCTGCCTTCTGTCCCACCCAAACACAGAGCCCCTGGAGCAGGCTGGTCCCAGAATGTATTGTGTGTGTGATGTTGTATGTGTGCTGGGGGCCGGGGGTTCCGGCAGAGGTACCCCAGCCTTCTGTGCCACAGGACCCAGCCAGCTTGACCCATCCCCTGGACAGTGAGTTGAGCACTGTCAGCAGATATGGTCGGAAGCTATTTTTATACAAGGTATGTTTAGGGATTTATGTTCTTGTGACTTCTTGTTTTTCTTTTCTGTTGTGTTGTTCTTTGAAAGACTTAGTTAAGAAGAAGGAAAAAAAAAAAAAAAACCAAGGAAGCAAATACCTATTTTTGGTTATACTCAGAAACAATTTTTTAAATAGCAGAAAGAAAGCTTTTTTTTTTAAAGAAAAAAAAAGTGTATTCCTTAAGTATGAGATTAGACCATAAAGTCCCTGACCCCCAACCCTCTAGGGACTCCCCACCTCAACTTTAGTTAATTAGTTGAAGAAAGTAGAATATGTGGTGTTTTCCTAGAAATTTGTGTCCGTGTGGACTCAGGGAAGGGCAGCCTGCCCTTCTCCTAAATGATGGGCCCATGCCAAGGGCTCCTCAAAGCTCCTAGGCAGTGCCCCCCTCTGTCCCTGCAGTGACTTCTCTGCACCCCCTTCAACCTGAAGCCCCCTCTCCCAGGGAAGGGTGGGTCTGTGGGAGGTGGGGCTGGGGCACCCTGGCCTGACTTGGCCTGGCTTTCATCACACTCTACTCAGTTTGACTGAATAAAAGTCTTGTTGCCAAAGTGAACCTCGAGTTTCTCAGTAACTGTGTAAGGTTCCAGGGAGGGGGTGGGAATGCTGGGATTGGGGTGGCTAGAGAGGAGTGGGCCAGGTGGGCCCTTACGGGATCCGAGCCCAGAATGAACCCTGTGTGCCACCTACAGGAACCATGCGGGCTACGTCTCCTCCACAGATCAGAAGCTTCCTGGGTGTTCAAGAAAGGATAAGAGAGATGAAAGAACTGTCCAGAACCTCACAGCCAGTTATGGCAGGATTAGAGTTTGCATGTAGGCCAAGCCACCTGGTTCCAGGTCTCTTCTCAACCATTACTCTCTGCCTCCTTAGGTAGCAGTCAGGGACTGAGGCTATTAGTCCCTCTGCTTTGTCAAGAGAGTCTACTGATGGTGAACCAAGTGCTGGGCAACTGGATGCTTTTCATGCCTATGATGAGAGACTGTTTTCCAACTCAGCCTAAAGTTAAGAAAACCAGGACTCTGACTGAGTGACTTTTTCCAAACCACACAGCTAGAACCCCTTGCCAGGCCCATTCATTCCTCCATGTCCTCTCCTCAATCGAGACTCTTGATGTCAGGTGTCTGGAGCTGCCAAGTTTCAGATAGGCCAAGAGAGATTTAAAGAGTTGTACTGACAAAGATCTGAAGTCTCGGTGGGCCTCAAGCTCAGTAAGAGACATCACAGTACTGCAATTACATAGATTATCAATGGTACTGTCTCCTGCTGCTGAAGTGGAAAGCCAAGGCCACCCTGGGGAGCTCTCTAGGTCTAGAGGGCAAGGTTCTGTGGCTAGAGCACCAGAATCATGAGTTCTCTGACCTTGGCAAGGGGCATCAGGGGATTCCTCTGGGAGTGCTCCATTCTCCTGGCTCCCCTCCACCCAGGGCAGCTCCACTTTCCTTTGACTTGTACATTACACCCTTCATGAGATTTCATTTGTAAACAGAATTGTGCTCCTGAAAGAAGGCTTGAAAACTCCTGGCCAGACTCTGATGGAAGAGGCTTACAGAGGTAGTTGGGTTGAAGGAAGGTTGGAAATGGTGATGGTGCTATGGATGCTGAATTGAGAAAAAGAAGCCTGAGGCTTGATGTGGTGCCTGTCCTGATTCTTTGGGGCAAGTAGTTGAATGAGCCCCAATATCGGAATTCTTTAACAACTCCAGTCATCCCAAAACTACCTAGGGGAAGTAGTAGGTTTGTCATCAGTTCAAGCAGACCCTGTGAGGGATAGGAGAGTACACCAAGTCACCTCCAGTGTCCTACCCCCTTTGCAAGGATCCATGATGCTAGTATCTCCCCAGAAAGGTGTCAGATAATGTTTAGAAACCACCGAACATGATGCATGTAGATATATGCAAACGAATGCATATTAAATGCAAATATGGGCAGAGCTTATTCTACCAAGATAGCAGAGGGAGGAGCACAATTCTCACGCTCTCTGTGGGTCTCATCCCCATTATTACTGAAGATTGATCTGAGGGTCCAGTCCCGAGGCTACAGGGTAGGAGGACCAGACCCCTGTGAACTCTGGAAAGGAGCATCCCTGCTGCCTACTCCCTTGAATGCTTCATGCATTGAAATTTGAGGGGCAAGGAATGTGGTTGCAAATCTGAGGTCCCTACCCTCCCAGATGATAGACCCCAGAATGAGAGAACTGAGAAAGTCCTTCTTGCTGGGCACAGTGGTGCGTGCCTGTAAGCTTCAGCCTATGAAGCAGTCGGGGCTAGGGATTGTGGTTCGAGTCCTGCTTGGGGCAACACAGCGAGACCTTGTCCCAAAAAATAGCTGGGTTTGGTGGTGTGCGCCTGTAATCCCAGCTACCTGGGAAGCTGAGGCTGGGGATTGCTTGAGTCCGTGGTACCCCAGGCAATGTGAGCCTGCGGTTCCCCGGGCAAAATAGCCAGACCTAGTCTAAAAAAAAAAAAAGTCCTTCTCATGGGATAGACGTAGGCACTGAGATCCTCTGAGGACCATGAGAACCCAGAGTGAGCGGAGAGGGAAAGAATGGTAAGAGGAGACTGGTTGGCTATTACCTGAAACTGGTTGGGACAGTGAGGGGAGTCACACTGCCCCAGGTGACACAGGTGATCTGGATTGGGACTAGGAAGAGGTAGTGGAGGCAAATAAGGGGCCTGTCATGAATTCCAGGTAGAGATTGCGGTCAGAGCAGGGGCATGTATCCATGCTCCTCTTCTAAGAGGTGTTATAGGGACTGATTGGTCACCAGAGGCTCCCCTAGGCCACCCCCACCAGTGACTTGGAGTACTAAGGGTGAGGGAGGGTCCCGTTGACTGAGGAGAGGGATGGGTCTTGTTCCTGGACTCAAGAGGGAATGCATGCTAGACCCAGCTCCCCAGGGTCAATGGAATGGAATTGGGGTGTAGAAATGTACTCTCACTTTTATAAGTTAATTGATTTTTGAAAAGTATGTGAAGATCATTATGGCAGAAAAAGAGATTTTGCAACAAATGGGAGAACTGTCTATCCATGAGCAAAAGAATAAATCTGAACTTTTTCCTCACATGCTATAAAGTGAAAAAAAATTAAAAATAGATCAGAAATCTAAGTGTAAAGTTGGGTGTACAGAAGAAATAGAAATGCACATTTTTGTGATCTTGAGTTTGGCAACAGTTTCTTAGATATGATGCTAAAAGTACAATAAACAAAGGAAAAAAATAGATAAGTTAAACATCATCAAAATTAAAAACATTTGTGGTTCATCAAGAAAACACAAAGACAACCACAGATTGGGAGAAAACATTTGCAAAACATTTCTGAGAAGGAACTTGTATCTGGGATATATAAAGAACTCATAACGAAAAAATAATCACTCAATAATAAATAGACAAATAGTCCAATTTATTTATCTATTTTTTGAGACTAGATCTCGCTATTTTTGCCTGTGGAACCGCAGGCACACGTTGCCCGGGGTACCACAGATTCAAGCAATCCCCAGCCTCAGCTTCCCAGGTAGCTGGGATTACAGACACGCGCCACCACGCCCAGCTATTTTTTTTGGAACTAGGTCTTGCTATGTTGCCCCCGGCGGGACTCAAACCGCGATCCCCAGTCCTAGCCGCGCCCCATAGGCTGTTGCTTACAGGTACGTGCCACCGTGCCAGGCCAAGTAGTCCATTTTAATAATGGGCAAAAGCAGGCCAGGCATGGTGGCGCGTGCCTGTAAGCAACAGCTTATGGAGTTGCGGCAGGCCTGGGGATCCGTGGCTTGAGTCCCGCGCCCCGGGCAATACAGCAAGACCTAGTCCCAAAAAAATAGCTGGGCATGGGGGCATGTGCCTGTAATTCCAGCTACCTGGGAAGCTGAGGCTGGGGATCGCTTGAGTCTGTGGTACCCTGGGCAACGTGAGCCTGCAGTTCCCCGAGCAAAAATACGAGACCTAGATTCTAAATATATAAATAACTACATACATACATACATACATACATACATACATACATACATACATACATAAACAAATAAATAAAAATGGGCAAAGTATCTGAGCAGATATTGCTCCAAAGAAGACATGCAAATGACCATTAAGCATATGAAAGAAAGAAAAAGTAAAACCACAATGAGATACCACTTCACTCCCACTGGGATAGGTAGAATTAAAATGTCAAACAATATTGTGTTGCTGAGGGTGTGGAGAAATTCAAATTCAAATTCAAATTCTCATACACTGCTGGTATGGTGAATTTTAGAATTTTGCAACCAGCTTATCAGTTTTCTGTAAAGACACCATCTGGGTCAACAACCCTTTGAAGTAAGAGCATAATACTCTATCTTTCTTTCTTTATTTAAAAACTATTAGCTCTATTTTATAGAACCCAGAATTTCCCTTTATAGATATATACTCAAGAAAATGGAAAACATGTTAACACAAAAAACCTGTACATTGATGTCATAGCAGCATTATTAATAATAGATTAAAAGTAAAAACAACCCAAATGCTCATCAGTTGATGAATGGATAAATCTTATAAGATTTCTTTAGCAGTAAAATAAAGCTTGAAAGCATGCTAACTGAAAGAAGCCAGTGCAAAATACCAAGCAGTCTATGAGTTCATTTATGCGAACTGTCCACAACAGACAACTCTATAAAGACAGAAAATAGATTAGTGGCTTCCTAGGCCTGGGAAGTGAGATGAGAAATGACAGCCAACAGGGTGTGTTCTAAATTGGATTGTGGTGCTGATTGCAAACCTCCGTGAATATGCTGAAAACCATTGAATTGCACACTTGAATGGGTGAGCTACATCTTGATAAAGCTGTCATTTTTTTTAAAAGTCACTGAGAAGAATTAGAGTTCATAATACATGCAGTTTGAAGTTTAAGATTTCAAATGAGAGGCAAAGAAAGTGGGGGTGGGCAGGACAGAGTAACCTAAAGTGGCCAGGATGGTGGGATGAAGAAGAAAGTCTGCGTGAAGGGGTTATCTGCCTGACCGATGTGGAGAGGAGGGACCCTCCTGCCTCCACCATCCTGGAAGCTGGCATTCCTGTGAGAAGGGCTGTGGCTGGAGGGATTTGCTGCCACCCTGTGTCATCAGCAAAGATTACAGTGGTGGGAAGGAAGGCAGAATCTGCCACCTCTGGTGGAAGCTAAGCAGTTAAGATGAGCTCAGTGGAAATAAAGAGACAGAACCAGACCCCATAGAGCTGAGAGTACTGACTTTAAATAAATACAACTGTAATCTCCCCAAATATTCCTTTGGAGGGGTCCCAGCAACAAGCTGTTGAAATGGAAGATGTGATTCATGAGAATCCGAGGTTAAGGAAGGCTTGGAGGAGGCATGGAGGATGGGGAAAGGTCATCTATGATGGAACGTGCAGCGTGAACAAAGACTTGGGTGAGAAAATGCATGGTAATGTCAGCCGGGAGGCTATCACTGCATGGAGCCTAGCATTTCATAGATGCTTAGTAGATGTGTGGAAAACAATTACATGATTTCCAGAGCACATGCTTTATGCATGGGTGATGTGGTTGGGGAAAACCTTACATGGTTTTCCGGGTGGACATGGAACCAACAAAAGGGTCAAATAGCCTGGAGCCTCTTCAGGAAGGAAAAGAGCCTTCATGGGGTCCTATGACACCTTGTAACTTCTTGTGGTGTAAGGCACCTCCACACCCCCTTGTCTGAGTCGTCTCACATCCTTAAACAGCTTACAGTCCTGGACTCACCATCATTCTCCCTTTCAACTGATGAGGAAACTGGAGTTCAGAGAAGTGAGGTGACAGAGCTCCTTGTTCTAAGCCCACATTGTCTTCTGACTTGTTAGATGTGGATTGACAAGAAGGAGGTGGGAAAACTTTGGGTTTGGGAGAAGGAGGGCTAAACTGGCTGAAATGGAGATGTTCTTTTTTGAAAATTTAGGCAAGACCTGGGAATACCAGACCCTAGAGTAGGCAGTTTGGGGATAGCAGATAGACCATAAAATACAGGTCAGATCAGGAACCAGCTGTAGCTCCTCCCTGCTCCAGGAGCTCTAAGGTCATCAGCCTGGCATTCAAAGGCCTCACTCAAAGGCATTAATGCCCAGTTAGAGAGCCAAGTGTGGGTTTCAGTTTGTAACCCCTGTCATTCACTGACCAGCTCTGTGACCTAGGGGGTATCCTTTAACCCCTGGTGCCTGTGCTTCCTTCTGTTGTAAACTACAGATGAGGGCAGCTCCTGCCTCACAGGTTGTTGTGAGTGGCAAATGCATCAGTTACATGAGCACTCAGGACTTGCTTGCAATCACCGCTGCTGCCGTTGTTCATATGAAACTACAGAATACATTGGAGAAAAACTAGGTAAAACATTCTGCAGCTCTGGCTTCACAGCAAGAGAAGCAAGCGAAAGCAAATATATAAACAAAGGGAATGACATCAAACTAAAAAGCTTCTGCACTGTGAAAGGAACGATTCCAAAACAAAAAGACACCCTACTGAATGGAGGGAAGTGTTTGCATGTAACACATGCAAATACAAAGAACTGATATCCAAAATACATAAAAAGCCCATGCAGCTCAGCATAAAGAAAAAGGTCCCAGTCAAAAAACAGTAAGAGGAACTAAATAGACATTTCTCCAAAGACATGCAGAAGGCCAACAAACACAAGAAAAAAAAATGTTTATTATTGCTTATTATCAATAACAAGAGAATGTGAGAATGGCCCACACCAGAAAGACCAGAAATAAGTGTTGGTGAGGATGTGGAGAAGATGGGATGTAGATGAGTCCAAGCCCAATGGAAAACAGCATGAAGGTATCTCAAAATACTAAAAATAGATCCACCATACGACTCAGTAATTCTACTCCTAGATCTGTGCCTGAAGAATACAAAACACTAATTCAAAGGAATATATGCACTCTTCGTGGGCCCCATGGTGTAATGGTTAGCACTCTGGACTCTGAATCCAGGAATATATGCACTCCTATGCTCAGTGCAGCCTTATTTACAATAGCCAAGTCATAGAAACAACCTAAGGGCCAAGGGCAGAGGAGTAGATCATAAAAATGTGGTACACACACGTGTTGGAATATTACTCAGCAACTGGAACAAATGTGAATTCCTGCCATTTGGGACAACATGACAACACAGATAGAACTGGAAAGGGTAACACTATGTGAAAAAGACATAAGGAGAAGACAAATCTAGAAGACACCATGGTACTGTGGAATAGAGAGAAACATAGCAAAGCCAGTCAAGATGAAACACTGATAAACTCTTAACATCTGACTATAAAACTGAGGCAACCAAAAGAGGAAGGTGGTAGGGTGGGAGTGTGGGTAGGAAGGGGCCCCATGATGGAGGAGAGTTGGGGCACTGGTGGTGAGCAGGGTATGAAAGTGTCCATTTGTAGAGATTTGAACCTATAACCCCCAGGACAGATACCAAGATGTAAGCCTAGTTTACCTCAAATAAATACAATTTGGAGAGGGGGAAAAGATCTATTACCTTCTGTGGCATCATGTGCATGATATGTCTGTCTTCCCTGAGCCATCATTAAGTTTCCTAAAGACAGGCATGCTGTCTGAGCTCTATAATCCACTAGTGTTGCCCTGGAGAAGAACTGAATACTCAGTGAAATTTTGTGGAGGAAAAGCTGGAGAAGGAATAGGGAGGGAGGGAGAGAGAAAAGATAGAGAAAGCAGGAGAGGGAGAGACAGAGACAGAGACAGAGAGACAGAGATGAAAGGTAAGCTAGAGATGAAGCCAAGAGAGATCCAACAATTTCTGAGAAGAGCTTGCAGACTAGAGACTTTGGATGATTTGCAACTCTTGCTTGGGTCTTATTTATTTCTGAACTCACAGCATTGAATCAGATTTTGAAAACCTCAAAATGGCTCTGGACTTGATATTTAGGCCCTCTGAAGCTCAATTTCCTCATGTGTAATAGAGATAATAATGGTACTTATGTAATTGGGTTGTTCTGAGGATGAAATGAGAAAATCCCTGGGAAATCCTTGGCCCCTGGTCCATAGTAAGCACTGGATCAATGCTATGTTTTGAGGGTGATGGTTTGGTGATTCGAAGAATTCCAAACTTGCGGGAATAAAGGACAACATGCTGCTGGGGGAGGAGGGACTTTTTCAGCCAGAGAGCTTCCTATTGTCCTAGAGTCCAGCCAGTGGCCATATAGAGATCAGTGTTTCCTCTGGGGCCTTCTCACTAGCCTTCCCCCAACAAGATCAAAATAAAGACTCCTGGTTACTTGATTAAAGGAAGTGGATACACAATTAATTTCAATTTTTAGATCTACTTCCCTCCCCCACACCTTTCAAAGAGAATTGCACATCCTATTCCAATTTACACACTGCACCAACATGGAATTTTCCAGTGAGTTCTGTAGCCTTTGAAGTGACCAGACCAGACTATTGATTTATTTCCAACTAACCTCTCTCTTTGAACCCAGAAGGGTCAAGGTTAATTATATAATAAAACACACTGTGCCCAGCTGCCCCCTCTGAGGGCGCAGGGAGCCACCCCCCTTTTCCGAGATGGCCAGCGGTGGATCGTATTTCTGATCCTTTTGCTGCATTCATTTCCTTCATCAGGACCCATTAAGAAAGAAGGGAAAAAAAAAAACCTGTCCCCTTCATTTCCTCCCTGACAGATAAATTTTAATTTGCTGGAAATCCACAAAGGGGACCTCATCCATGTTTCCAGACTGCACCCTGGGCTTGACGAATCTTGCAGGGAGCACCTGCACTGGGCCTGACTGGGAATCGAGCTAGGGGTGGAGGGGCTGCAGACACCACCCACCTCCCTCTACCTTGAGTCTGTTTCTCAGACGATGAAGGGTGCCCCCAGCACCGATGCTTCCAGCACAGCCGGCTCCATGAAGTTCTCTGCTGGCTGAAGCCAGTCAGCACCAAGCAGCCAACCCTTCTTACCAGTGGCTGGGCCTATCCTACACGGTCGCACGATGTGGCCACTGCTGAAACCACACTTTCCAGGATGACAAACAGGTCCTGGGTGATAACAAAACTAGTTCCAGTTATCACAAGCAGGAAGCAGATCAGAGAGAGAGAGAGAGAGAGAGAGAGAGAGAGAGAGAGAGAGAGAGAGAGAGAGAGAGAGAGAGAGAGAGAGAGAGAGAGAGAGAGAGAGAGAGAGAGAGAGAGAGAAAGAGAGAGAGAGAGAGAGAAAGAGAGAGGCAGAGAGATTCAAAACTGCTATTCAATGTTATTCATACATTGTCCCAACAATACCCCCCTTCCCAGGTACCCTTTTTAGGGTATTGCATCTGGAAGCCCAGGTGCCAGCTGCTTTTGGTGAGAGACCAGGATTTTCAGCTCAAAGTCAGAGGTCTGTTCTCCTCCCAGAGACGTCTCTGGGAAGGAGTGAATGGCTTTGCAGAGGTGCAGATGCCATGGGTGGCATCAGTCACCAAAGAGCGTGTACTTTGGAGGTCCTCACCTCTCACAGATGCAGTCAAGAAACTTGAGGGGAGACTCACTGACTCCAGCTGAGGCACACTTCCCAGTTTTTCCTGCTGGAACATTCCAGTGTTTGCATCAAGTCTCAGCTTTCCGGGGCTGGGCATGGTGGCGCATGCCTGTAAACGGCAGCTAAGGAAGCTGTGGCAGGGGCCAAGGATTGTGGTTTGAGTCCTGCCGGGGGCATGTAGCGAGACCTAGTTCCAAAAAATAGCTGGGCGTGGTGGCATGCGCCTGTAATCCCAGCTCCCTGGGAAGCTGAGGCTGGGGATTGCTTGAGTCTGTGGTACCCCAGGCAATGCGAGCCTGCGGTTCCACGGGCAAAAATAGCGAGAACTAGTCTCAAAAAAATAAATAAATAAATAAATTCTCAGACTTCCAGGGCTTTCAGGACTCTAGGGCAGAACCAGGTCTCCTTCCTCCCACAACCCTCAGTTTCTGGCAGGTTTGGGCCTGGTCACCATGCATGAGAGGGTCCTGTGTAGTGAATATCCAGGCCCAGGCCAGTGCTGAGCACAGAAGTTTCCCCATACATGTTTGTCAAGTAAGTTTTTTGTTTTTTTTGTTTTTTGGAGACTAGATCTCACTATGTTGTCCGGGGTATCTCAGACTCAAGTTGCCCTGGGTACTGCGGACTCAAGCCATTCCCAGCCTCAGCCTTTCAGGTAGCTGGGATTACAGGCACCCACCATGGCGCCTGGCTGCTTTTTCGAGACCAGATTTTGCTGTTACCCGGGGTAGTCTCGAACCCGCAAACTCAAGTGATCCCAAGCCTCTTGCCTCCCAGCGTTTGGACAACAGGCGCGTGCCACCACGCCTGGCTGTCAAGTAAGTTGTAACCCAAATAAAATTGGAGGACCTTGTGGGAACTCTCGGGTTTACATTTGAAAGGAAAGCTCAATATACAAAAACAAATCACAAAGCTGTTGTGTCTTTGCTGAATTAGGTGCCATGCACCAAAGAATCCTGAACTGTTCTTGTCTGTCTTCTCCCTACCACACCATGGCTCCTCAGAACAACCAGCCTTTCTTCAGTCTTCCCACCTCCTGTCTATATTGGATTTTGTCTCATTCCTCCCCAATGAGGAATCAATTTGGATTTTCTTTAAGTAGCTTTGTGCCTTAATTTTTTTGTTGTTAATTCAAATCTCAAGCAAACAATAACGCAAACATTCTCCTTGTTAAAAAAATTAAATTAAATGTCATTTCTAAGTGTCTTCTCAACCACTTGAGCCCAGTCCTCTTCCCAGGAGTAATCACTGTTATCAGCTTGGGTGTCCTTCCAGGCCTTTTTTTGTAATTACAGATTTTTATATACACCCAAGTCTAATAAAGGGTATGGTCTATAAAGCCAGGCATATTCAAAATGCTGCCAGTTTCCAGGGCTGCCATGGAAACCTTAGGACCCTCTCTCCTGTGCTCATCAGTGGGTATTTCTCAGAGCAGAGACAAGAGGATCGGAGGGTCCTGGGATATGTGTGTGGTGAATATAACCCTGGCAGGGTGTGATCGCCTAAGTGTCTCCTCACCCCATGGCAATCCATGAGAGGACTGGGAGTTTTTGCCAGGCACTGGAGCTTCCTTCTTTTCCAAGGCTGCTCTGAGAATAAGAGAGGATACCAGGAGCTTTGCCCATGGGAAACACCTCATTGAGTGCCAAGTCTCCTTCGTTGATCTCAGTTGATTTAGAAGAATTTAATCACTAGGTGTTCTGGCACTTTTCAGGTTGGAATTCTCCCCTGTTTTTGTTTGTTTGTTTTATTTTTTGAGACTAGGTCTCACTATTTTTGTCTGTGGAACAGCAGGTTACTGTTGCCCGTGGTACCACAGACTCAAGCAATCCCCAGCCTCAGCTTCCCAGGTAGCTGGGATTACAGGCACGCACCACCAAGTCCAGCTATTTTTTTGGGACTAGGTCTCACTGTGTTGCCCCAAGCAGGACTTGAACTGTGATCCCTAGCCCCAGCCGCTTTATAGGCTGTAGCTTACAGGCATGCCCCACCGTGCCCAGCTCTCCTCCTCTGTTCTCTAACCCATCCTTTCTCTGGTTTCTGCATGCCCTTCCTTCTCCCTGTCCTCCAATTTCTTGTGCCACGCAGCTGCCTCTCTGAGCTCCAATCCTCCTCAGCACCCAGGCCAAGGTCCCCCTCAGTTCCTTATCTTTGCTCTAGCCAAAGCCAGCCCAGGATGGGCAGGGGTGTCAGCACCTCTAGTTTAGGCATACTCTGTCTTGGGGACCTTGTAAAATTTGCTACCTAATCACTCACACACATTAACTAATGTTAAAAACAAACAAACAAAGAAAAACCAGCATGGCATGAAGGCCATGCCAAAATTTATTTTTGGAGACTAGGTCTCACTGTTTTCGCCCATGGAACTGTAGGCTCACGTTACCTGGGGTACCACAAACTCAAGCAATCCCGAACCTCAGCTTCCCAGGTAGCTGGGATTACAGCTGTGTGCCACCATGCCCAGCTATATTTTGGGGATTCAGTCTCTCTATGTGTCCCTGGCAGGACTCAAACCACAATTCCTGGCCCCGGCTGGCCGTGGCTTCCTAGGCTGCTACCTACAGGCGTGTGCCACCATGCCCGGCCGGAGGCATGTGCCTTTAATCCCAACCCAGAAAGGGAGGTCGAGGTTAGGAATTGCTTGAGTCTGCGGGTTTGAGACTGGCCTGGGGCAACATAACAAGACCTAGTCTCAAAAAATAGCTGGGTGTGGTGGTGCATGCCTGTAATCCCAGCTACCTGGGAGGCTGAGGCTGGGGATTGCTTGTGTCTGGGGTACTCCGGGCAACGAGAGTCTGCGGTTCCTCGTGCAACATAGCAAGAGCTAGTCTCTAAGAAAAAAAAATCACAAGAAAATACTTAGCATGGAAAAACTGAAAATTGTAAATTAAAAAAAAATGCCTCTGTTCACATTCCTACCATTCCTTTTATCTTTTTTTTTGGGGGGGGAGTTTCAGATCAATAGAGAGGGCCAGTGCCTGGATTTCATAATGCCTGGTGGCCTCCATTATACAACACAGACTAGCACCCAATCTGTGTAACATGAAACCTGCAAGGGACGTATTTAGCAGCATGCCTGCTTCACAGATGGAGCAACTGAGGCACAAAGAAGTTAAGTAACTTGCTGAAGATCACGCAGTAAAACAGTGGAAAAGTGGAGACCAGACCCGCTGTGGTGTGGCTCTGACTCCAAGTGCTCACCACTGGACCACATCACCTTTCAGCTTTAATATGGGTGTCCACCCCCATGTCAGGCGCATGTCCATTTTCTACTATTTCACTTGAATCTCTTGATGACTCTGTGAGGAAAGGAACTTAGAGGCCAAGAACTAAGGCTCAGGGAAATGGCTCAGGGTCACAAGAGAACAGGAACAGATTCACTCACAGATTTTGCCTGAACATGAAATGGGGAGGAAAAACCATGTCATATCCCACCTTAAATTCTGATCAAACCCCAAAGCATTAGCCTGTTCTTAACTACAGTCCTTTCAGTCAGGCCTGGTGGCACGCACCTTTAATCCCAGCCTAGGATGGGAGGCTGAGACTGGGAATCGCTTGAGCCCGAGGTATCGAAACCCACCTGGGGTAACGTAGAGAGACCTAGTTGGGCGTGGTGGTGCGTGCCTGTAATCCCAACTACCTGGGAGGCTGAGGCTGGGGATCACTTGAGTCTGCGGTACCCTGGGTAACGTGAACCTCACCCAGCTGGTTTTTGAGACTAGGGCTCACTAAGTTGCCCCAGGCGGGTTTCGAACCCACGCACTCAAGCGATTCCCAATCTTGGCCTCGCTTAGTAGGCTGCAATTAAAGGCATGCGCCACTGTGCCCGGCCTTACAGTACTTTCTAGTTAAGAATAAAATGGCAAAGCTCTCTCCCTTCCTTCTCCCGTCTGTGCACTCATGCCCCCTTCCCACTTGCCTTCCTCCTCACTGTCCGTGTTTCCTCTACCCTGCCCCCCTCTACTCTTCTCTCCTTTCACCCTCCTTTTTCCTGTGCCTGCCTCACCCCTCTACCTTCTCACCTCTGAGTACATAGACTTGCACTCATCCTGTGGAGAGACATGCTGGTGGTGCAGATGTGGCTGCTGGAATTCTATCCATGGAGCACTGGTGCCAAGTTGCCCACCTGCTGTCAGTCCATCCAATCTCTCACTGCTCTTCCTCTTTGCCCCCTTCCCCTCCAGTCAGCAGCAGGAGCCCCTTCTATGCCTGCTCCCATCCCCTATGGTAGGGACTGGAGAACAATGAAGATTTATGAATGATTAGCATTTGGGAGGCAGCAGTGGAGTCCAGAGTGGGACCTTTGCAGAGGCAAACCTGCGTCTGTGGCCATATGTCACACGCTTGAAAATCAGTCTGCTGTCTTTGACCTCAGCTCAGCCAAAAGGGTGACACATCCCTGATGACAGGCTGCCCAATATCCAGTGTCATAGACAGACCCCAAGAAATGGTAGCTGGTGACCTAAGGCAGACAGGTGGACAGGTCCCCAGTTTCAGGGGGCTAGCGGCATGCAACACTTAGGATGAATGTATATGTGCATGTGTGTGGTGTGCGTGCCCTGTGCATGTGCAGGCATGTGGGTGTGCTTGCGTGGGTGCACATTTGCATGCGCGTGCACTGTGAATGTAGGAGCTTGCATGCACATGATCTTGCATGTCTCTGGGCACACGGACATTGATGTATTTTTATTTGTATGAGCGTGTGGGAGGAATGCACCAGCACGTACAGCCTTGCTTTGGGTTGGCTGCTTCTGGCTTCTCCTCAGGGAGCAGGGTCTCAGCGGCCTCCAGACAACAGCTGCGAACTGAAGTCAGGGCACTTCTGATCACAGGCAGGGCTGTCGGCTTCTGTCATCCTCTTATCTCCACTCCCCTGAGACCAGAGCTTAGCATCAGAAAACATCAGAGCTGGAGGGAAGTTTGGATGTTATCTAACTCATGGGGAGACCAGGCTCCAGAAGGAGTTCTCAGGGTGGGAGGAGGCCACCCAGACAGCAGGGGCAAGAAACCCCCATCTCCTCACTCACTTTCATGCCCTAGACACAAGACCACTGCCTGAACTTCTGTCTGCTCCACAGTCTGCAAGTAATAGAGCGGTGCCCCCCCCCACCCCCATGCCAGGGCTGAGCACTAGAGAAGTGGTTCCAGAGTGGGGAGCTACTTCAATACACCCACACTATGCCCTTTCCACCACCCCCTCTTCTGTGACTGGTAATAGTCAGCTCTCTACTAGTTCTCTGGTCTCATGCTGATCAGCATCCTAGTTGGTGTTTGTAGGTTAAATGAGTTGGTCAAACTTCTCCCACCATTAGCCTCTGATCAGCATCTGTGGTGTTGTGCCCTCTCCATGATTGTACACACCTAGCCCAGAGGGTGTGCATATGCACAAGTGGGCGTACCTGGGCCTGGAGGGACAGGATAAAAGGGCGATGTCAGCATGGTGAGGGAGGAGGAAGCAAACAGAAACTCAAGTGGCTATTTCTTTGCTGCCTGTTTTCCCACTGTTCACTATTTAAAATCCTACAGAGATAATTCCAATTGGTTCTCTAGCTGCTAGAACCAATCATGAACCTACTCAGATTAGGATGGTTGCAAAACAGTGCTCCAAAAAGCTTTCAGTTAATTACAAGTGTGAAATGAATACAATCTGACTTGATACCTGCACCAGGCAAAATGTGAAACTCATGAGAAAAAAATAATAAATTGCATCTTTGATGAAAATCTTAGGAATATTGGTGGAATGAATGACTGAAGGTTGAGAATACAACAGGAGTCCTGGGAGAGAGTGACCTGTAGCAGCTTTTGGTCTCTTTATCAACAAAGAGGGTCAGAAAGTCCCGTGAACCACCTCAAGGAGGTAATTTGTCTTTAGAAAAAATGAAAACTTTCCTAAAATCCAATAACCCAGTTGTTCTGGAAAGTGGGTGCAGTTAGAATTCCCATGTGTTCAAGAGCTCGACCTGGCACTGGTGCATGGAAAAAGGATATGGGGATTGGGTGGGGTGCCTCTGATAGGAGAAGCAGCTGGTACTTGCTGGGGTGGGATCCTAGGCAAGGAATGGGAGGGCTCTGGGTTGAGGTGATTCAGATCCTAAGGAAAACCGGAAGTGCTAGGGCTGGATTTTTGGTTGGTTTGTTTGTTTGTTTGCTCTACTGCAGGTTGATCTCCTGGGAGGGATCTCTTTAGTCCCAGAAGACATCCAAAGTGAAACATGGTCACTTTCACTGAGCACAGCAACAGCGAGGACAGCAGCTGTGTGTTGGCTGTAGGGACTGGCTGAGCAGTAGGCTTCAGTGTGGAAGCCGCTGCCGAGTGTGTGGGGGGAGGAGGAGGGAGGGAGGGGATGACTGGGTTCTGGTCTTATTTGCCTCCTCCTTTCCAGAGCAGGTCACACCTGTTACAGAGGACACAGGGGGCTGTGCAGGAAGCCTTTGTTAACTGTCTATGTGGGGAGATTAGAGCAACATTTGATTCTGCGCGTCACTTGTCGACATTTCCCTTTGTGCCCATCCTCTCATCAGATTCTCATCACCCCTGAGAAGCAAGCAGGGAAATACTCAGCTGGGTTTTGCACAGAGAGGACAGGCTCCCCTTGAGACCATTTAATGGGAATTTGTCTTCCTCTTGCCCCTCCTTCCACATTTCCTGGGACCTGCTATCTCTGTGGCCCCAGGAAGATGAGTCAGACAGAAGCAGTCTGCTGGGAGGAACTCTACAAGGAAAGTCACTGTGGGAGGAGAGCTTCCTGCATAACAGGGGGAACCACTGCTGTGGTGGGGCTTCCGGAAGGACTTCTCTGAGTGAATTTTAAGGTCAACTTGTTAAGTACCATAGATTTCCCCTCCAAGCTGGGCAAGGTGGTGCGTGCCTGTAAGCAACAGCTTATGGAATCGCAGCTGGGACTGGGGATTGCGGTTCGAGACCCGCCCGGAGCAACAGATCGAGACCTAGTCCCAAAAAATAGCTGGCCGTGGTGGCGCACACCTGTAATCCCAGCTACCTGGAGATTGCTTGAGTCTGTGGTACCCCTGGCAACGTGAGCCTGTGGTTCCACCGGCCAAAATAGCGAGACGTAGTCTCAAAAAAAAAAAAAAAGATTCCCCTTGAGACAAGGAAAAACTAGGAAGAAAGTAAACAGGGGTGTGTTGAAGATATAAGCCAAAAGTGAAGCTGTGACCCCAATGGGCAGTGAATTTGTTCTTAAAATTTAGGTACTGCATTAGCTGGATCTGAAAAACACAGAGGTCATGAAAGAGGCCTAAACATTGTTGCAAATTCCAGGTGAGGACCCTGGGGAAGAAAATATATCACCAAGAGGGTGTGTACAAGGCAATTGGAGCCTTTGGCTTTTAAGGAAATAAAAGAGATAAAAAGGCAAGGAGCAGAGACTGGAGAGACAGACTTTTGGGGTGAGGAAAAAGAACGCGACTGACAGAACAGGCCCACGTGACCTGGTCAGGGGACATCCCATAAGGAGTGAGCTGGTGGTGGCAAGGAGCCACCTTGACCGACGGAAGAGTGGCCGGTGTGGAGAGTGTGGCACTGCAGCAAGGTGACGTGAAAAGCTGGTACCTGGAGATGGCTGGAGATTTGGAAAGCTGACTTGTGCACCAACAGTTGTGGAAAAAGTTTGAAGCACCTTGGAGAAGTGAAGCAGCTCAGAACGCTGGAGAGAGAAGCAAAGAGAAGACGACAGAGAAAGACAGGAATTTGCAGAGTGCCTGCCTCAGGTTTGGAGGGGCAAAGGGCCACCATCTTGGACATGTGTCTTTGGGACTTTTGGGACTGAGAATGGTGACTGGGGTAAGATAATTGGCCGCTTGTGGTTTTAAGGACTTTTTGTTTTCCCTGTTAATATTCCCTTGTAAATAAAGTCCCTTGTTAAACTGCATTTTCAGTGGCAGCTGCTTCGCGGGTATGCGGACGTATGGCTTGCTTATTGGTTGAGGGCTTCTGCCCCCTTTTGACACGATTTCAAAATTAATGGGGTGGCCCAGCTCCAAATTTGATTATTTGGAAGAGAAAACTAATCGAACGGGTCATTTCTGATAGGATTTAGAGGATTAAAAAAAGAGATAGAGAAGACAAATAACACTGGGAATAAAAAGGGACTTAACTGTTGATATAGCAAAGTTCCTAAATGATAGAAAATACTATAAATAACTGAAATTTTTTTAAAACTATAGAAAACATACATCTATGGAAAGCTGATGCATAGAGTTGTCACTGCAGCTAGAAAGGAGGCCTCAGTCAATAAATAGTATAAATAGGATAAATGTCAGTTATAAAAATGGATCCACAGTTCACATTGCGTACAAAAGTTCTGTTCCTGAGGACTCAATTTGTTGGGTTTTTTTTGTTTGTTTTTGTTTTCTGAGACTAGATCTCGCTATTTTTGCCCGTGGAACCGCAGGCTCACATTGCCCGGGGTACCACAGACTCAAGTAATCCCCAGCCTCAGCTTCCCAGGTAGCTGGGATTACAGGCGTGCGCCACAACGCCCAGCTATTTTTTGGAACTAGGTCTCGCTACGGGCCCCTGGTGGGACTCGAACTGCAATCCCTGGCCCTGGCCTCCAAGGCTGCCACCTACAGGCATGCGCCACCATGCCCAGCCAGGACTGAATTTGTTAAAAAATGGAGGAAGCAAATTATTTTTTAAAACACACAGAAAAAGCATGTCATAATTAAAGCTAGATTGACCTGGTGTTAAAATTAAGACCAGTTCACCAAAAGGCAAAGTAATTGTATCACATAACCAATGAAGAGTCTAGAATGGGACTTTTTGTAAACAAACAAAAGCAAGCCAGAGATTCATGATCTAAAGAAAAGAGGCCAAGACAAGACAGAGAAAGAAACCACAAATGAGTAAAATAGCTCTGAAAAGATGTTCCAACTCATTAGTAATGAGAGAAAGGAACGTAAAAAGCACTCTAACGTTCACTTAATGACTCTCACATGGGCAAAAACTGAAACTGAAGTACCAAGCCGCAGGGGGCCTGCGGCCGACCTGCGACTGACTCACAGGTCGGTAATGGTGTAGGGGTGGGAGGGCAGTGTGAACGAACCTTCACTTAGGGGAAAAGTTATTGTGTGCATCTGTATATCCATCCGCCTTGAAACTGCTGTTCCACTCAGAGAGAAAAATCTTAAACACTGACCAGCCGTAACACCAATCCTAATAAAGTCTCGAGGGAAGTGACCCATGAATGGAGCGTGAACCCCTGAAGTGTTTCTGTCCACGTCGTTCAGTGCGGTGGTCACTAACCCTACAGAACTCCGGAAAAGAGAAGCCCTAGATAAAGCCTGATGCTAAGTATAAAAACATACACTGGGTTTATAGAACAAACCGCAATACCTATTTTTTTTTTGTACCACAGACTCAAGCCATGCCCAGCCTCAGCTTCCCAGCTAGTTGGGATGACAGGCGCGCACCACCATGCCCAGCTATTTTTTTGGAACTAAGTCTTGCTACGGGCCCCAGGTGGGACTTGAACTGCGATCCCTAGCCCCGGCCGCTTCATAGACTGAAGCTTACAGGCACGAGCCACCGTGCCCGGCGCAATACCTCTTTGTGACGTGACACGCACGAGCAAACTACATAGTAACTCTACAGCTGACTTACATTGTACTGCTTTCTACACACGTCCAGCGTTTCACCTAAAACCCCCACACCTCAGGTCTTCACTGACCTTTTTTTGGCTTGTTTTTTTGACACTATGTCTCGTTATTTTTGCCTGTGGGAAAAAAACCGCAGCCTCACGTTGCCCCGGATACCACGAATTCAGGGAATCCCCAGCCTTAGGTTCCCAGGTAGCAGGGATTACAGGCACATATCTCCAAGCCCACCTCTTTGGAATTAAATCTCGCGGTGTTGTTCTAAGCGCAACTCGAGCACCCGTCACTCAATGCGGCCGCTCCATACACACTGAAGCTTATGGCAACAAGTTGTCAGTCACCGTTCTATCTAAGTGCTCTTCTCCAACTACCCTTGTGCTCTTAAGTCTGACGTTGAACGGCATCGGGTAGCCTTGCCGAAACAAGGCCTCAAAAAATTGGGTTAAGACTCAGAATTGTTCCTCTCCACGGAAATCTTTAGTAAAAGGCGAAAGATTTATACGATCTGAAGAGAAACCAGAGTATGGAGTGCCCCGCCTCGGCTCCCGCCTCGGGTAAAAAAAACTCCTAGTTCTCTGATGGTGGTTACTTAGCGCCAAGATCGAGTATGTTCAATAACAGTTTCAGACTATTTTTTAAATCATAATCTAACTTTCAGGAAATATAAACGTAAGAATTTAAAAAATTTTGCGGTTTAAAAAGTATACTGTGTGCAGTGCACTGTGGGTATGCAAATAAGTCGCGTCTCTGGGTTCAGGGACGGTCTCAGCAGGCACGCGGTGCCTCCGTGTCGCCAGCAGGGGGCGAGGCGGAGGGTTGGAGGACTTGATCGCGATCCTGGCCAGAGACTGATTTTATGGTTTGTGTTTTTGTACAAGTTTAATTTCTTTTACATAAAGGCTTTACTATTGACTAGAAAAATAATTTAGCAACCTAGTGGCCAACCCAGCGTTCGGGACTGGGGACGCTTTCGGTGGGGGAATGAGAGGTGTGATGGGGTTTTAAAGATGTAAAAGCTGCTTATTTATTTAAAAACGGGGTTTTAAAGGTTTGGTTGTTAAAACGGGGTTTTAAGGTTTTTAAAAACGGGGTTTTAGAGGTTTAAAGCCGCTTATTATTATTATTATTATTGTTGTTGTTGTTGTTGTTGTTGTTTTTATTATTATTTTTGAGACTAGGGCTCGCTGTGTTGCCCCGGGCGGGTCTCGAACCCTCAGATTCAAATGATTCCTAGTCTCGGCCTCCTAGACTGAGATTAAAGGCACGCTCCCCTGTACCCGGCCCTAAAAGCTGCTTATTTTTAAGCGGCTTGGGTGTTTAGGTTATAACCGTGCACGTCCAGAAAATTCTGCATTTTGCTCTGCTCTTGAAAAAATTTACTGAAACTGTCCCGTTTCAAATTTGAGCCTGGCGCTTCAGGTTTCCTGTCCCACCTGAAACTGCTGTATGGGGTGAAATATTGTATAACAATTTCAGATTTGTATAAGGTCTCCTTACTCTAAGCTTCTAAAACGTGCTTCTCTCCTCTACCACCCTCAGCTCCAGCTCCAGCCAGAGTGGTGGTTGTGACTGAACAACCTTGCAAAAGGAAATAGCCTTTTTTCCCCTCCTTGCCGCAAGTGTAAACTTTGCACTTTGGACTCTGACACTTTCTTTGAACTGGCACTTTTTTTTTTAAATTTTCATTGATTCTTTTGCTAACAAGTCAGTCATGTATTTGACATACATTTGACTTAAATGTGTGCAATACATTCTAAAACCAGCTTTATTGGACATATTTTACTTGCATTCAATTCACTCAGTTAAAAATACAATTCAGTGGTTTTTAGGTTACTCACAAAATCCTGTGATCAGCCCACAGTCTAATGGTAGAACATTTTGGTCACACATTCCCCCACCCCCCTTGTAACTTCCTTCCCCCAGCAAAAACCAACTTTGTACCATTGGCTCTTGCTCCTTAGGCTGCAACTCCTAGTTTCTGGGACATTTCCTATTCCTTTACGGGGATGCCCACAACCTGTGGGCCTTTGTGACTGCTTCTTTCACTTAGGGAATGTTTGCAAGGTTCTACCTCGCATACATTTGCTTTTAATATCCTTTTGGAAGCTTGCTTTATTTCACAAGGTAAGGAGATGTTAGAGAGGAACAGAAACGCAAAATCCCCACCCTATGATAACAGCTGCAAGTCCCAGCTACTCACCTTGGCCATGGGCTAAGTAAGCACAGGGAACATGGGAAAAAAAACAATTATTTAAATGCTTTGAAGAATGTTTCCCAACTACTGGATTGTAGAGGGACATTCATCTTCTGCACCTAGCTTCTTTCTTGAAGGGTCTCTGGGCAGCTTTCGCTGGTTAGAGAAACACAAGGAAGATTGACTTTTACTTTTAGCCATCCTAAGGTCCACAAAGGGTCATGGAGTTTCTGGGGCCTCAGAATCCAAGGCATGGACCCAATCTTGGTGGTAATTGTGGGGTTGAGGGGCCATGAGGTATCATTGTTTATGATGTGGCTGGCACTTCTATTTCTGGGAAGGCTTTATACGGATAGGTAATACAAGAAATAATCTAAAAACTGCAACGAAAATTACTGGAAATTTTTTACTGACATTTTTGATTTGTTCTTGTCTTTTTCCTGACTCAAAACTCTTTTGACAAGTGGGGACTGAATCTAATAAATATTTTTCTTCATTCATGAGGTTATTTTTTTTCCCCATCCCAGTAGTCTTCCTTCCTTTCTTTCTTCAGTTGGCACCAGTGTGTATATTGCTTAGATCAAAACTTCCAATGACATATTTTCTTTATTTTTATTTTTATTTTTTTTTATTTATATATAAATTTCACAACATTGTAATGCCCAGGGTTCACCCCCCCTCCCCCCTTTCCCTCCTGCTCAAAGTTGTGCTCTTCAGTTTGGTGCTTAGCTTGTTTTAACTTTTCCCCAAGTTTTTTGTTTATTTTTTCACTGTATCCCTTATGTTAGTGAAGTCATTTGGTTTCTGTCTTTTTCTTCTTGACTTATTTCTGCTAATATGATTCCTTCTAAGTACATCCATGTTGTTATAACATTCATGAGGTTATTATTGGATGGTGTGTTCTAATCTTTCCGTATTTTTTTTTCTTTCTTTTTCTTTTTTTCTTTTTGATTTAGATTAGGTCTCACTATTTTTACCCATGGAACTGCAGGTTCACGTTGCCCAGGGTACCATGGACTCAATCAATCCCCAGCCTCAGCTTCCCAGGTAGCCGGGATTACAGATGCATGCCCAGCTATTATTTTGGAACTAGCTCTTGCTATGTGCCCCCAGTGGGACTCAAACCATGATCCCTGGCCCCAGCCGCGGCTTCCTAGGCTGCCACTTACAGGCATGTGCCACCATGCCCGGCCCAGTTCAATGTTTTGCTCTCATACCTTGGGAAAGATGTTTGAAATTTTACGTTCCTCTTGCACATCTTAATGATCACATGTACAGTATTTATTCATTCATTCATTCATTCATTCATTCATTCATTCATTCATTCATTCATTCATTCATTCATTCATTCATTCATTCATTCATTCAGACTAGGTCTCGCTATTTTTGTCCGTGGAACCGCAGGCTCACACTGCCCGGGGTACCAAGGACTCAAGCAATCCCCAGCCTCAGCTTCCCAGGTAGCTGGATGACAGGCGCGCGCCAC
>PVHY01017350.1:0-31648 GCA_004024945.1 Uropsilus gracilis
ACCCCCCATATATCTTAGCAGCAGCACAGCGTCATCCCGGTGGAGCACCCATCCACTGTCCAAGAGTGGCTCTAGGGAAAAAAAAAAAAAAAAAAAGAAAGTGTATCTATCCTTTTGTATTCAAATGAAGTTATTTTTCTTGAAATACTGTAAGATGTAGATTTTTTGTATTCTTGCCAATTTGTGTTACCAGACAATCTGTTCCTGTATCTAATTCGAATCAGCAAAGACTGACACTTTCTTTTGTCCTCTTTCGTTCTGTTTTGTTTTCATTGTGCAGAGATTTCTCTGTAAGGGCAACGAACGTGCTGGCATCAAAGAATATCAGTTTACATATATAACAAGTGTAATAAGATTCCACCAAAGGACATTCTAAGTGTTTTCTTGTTGCTTTAACACTGGAAGATTTAAAGAATAAAAATTCCTGCGTAAACGATTTCAGGAATTTGTATTGCAATTTCTTAAGATGAGAGGAACAGCCACCCAGGAGTTTCATACTCACTTTACTGATTTCTATGTGGACTGAATACATTCGGCTGACGAATTTAGTACCCAGGAAGATGGATTGATGTTCACTAGCTTGGACAACTTCTGCAAAATCTAAGACTATTTTCACTTGGGAAAAATTATAACAGCAAAAAAAAAAAAAAATCTAAGCGATTGCCAAGATTATGCCAAAGCCTGTTGGCAGAGCACTAAGAGACTTTTATTTTTAAGTCATGCTATTTTCACAGTGATGTGATCATGTGACTCTAGGGATGCTGGTCTCTGTATCTTCCCCAAAACAGTGTTTACATGGAGTCTGGTAAGAGGCAACCTGGCTACCAACCAGAAGGGTAGCAGGGAGAAACTGAGTGACTAGAAATTTGACTTTGAATATATTCAGACTAACTATTTAGAGGAAATATCTAAATCTACAGCAGCGAGTAGACATAACTGCTGTTCCTGAGAATAAAGTTTGTTTTAAGTACCGCCCAAGGTGTAATAAATTCTTATTTCTGCCTTTTATTAGGCCAATTACTGTGCGAGGTGGCAAGGGAAGGGGGTGGGGCGAATCATCGCCAAGCACAAAGTGGCTAAAAACAGTGTGTGTTCCATTCCCAGCACACTGCTTTCCTGCCGGTTACAAATGTATTAGCGGCAGCACCTCCTGGAATCAAAAACAATTATCAGCTCCAGTCAGAGTCTTAAGGACAGTGAAATCCTACATGACTTGGTAGACAATAACCAATGAAGGTGCCAGGTCAGAAGCCTACTTCCAGTCTGAGTTTCTCGCCCTCTGCCACCTCTTGCTGAAACTGGGGACATTGTCTTCTGATAAATAACCTGGGTGAAAGTTAGACGAAGGAACAGCGTGTCTTATTGGTTTTGTTCCCAGAAAAGCCAATTCAAAGAAGGCAATAACAGGTAAACAGGTAATGTGTGTGCTGCCTGCCACCCCACGTCCAAGTGGATTGAATGTTTGTTATTCAAGCCAACAGTCTCTTTTGATGTAAGAAATAAGAAAAGATGGAAATAAATGAGAGCACTGGCTTCGTGCCAGAGTGGTCAACCAGGAATTGGAGATTTACATTAGAAGCATAAACGGCAAATTATAGTTTGGGTTCACCAAAGACGATGTATGAAAATGCCAATAACATACAGAGTTTGAGATTATTTCTAATGAGGTGGGTTTCTAGTATTAAAATTGGAATTTAAGTTGTCTTATAGTTTATTAGCACAAACCAAAGGCAGACTGTGTTATTTCTAGCAACAATGCACTTTATCATTTTCCACTCATGGCTTTGTCACAATGCTCAGGAATCAGACTCTGCACATTTCAATATGCGGGATTCCAAAAGCTAATTCTAAAATTTAATGAAGCTCTGATCTCAATCAATTCATCTGCATTTTATCTTTATGAAGCTATAAGAATCTAAATTGATGAGGAATATCTTGCGTTCAGTGTATTTAGATAAAGTTTTCTGAATTTCCTGGCGTGATGTGATCTGCTTTTAATAAAAATTCACTTTTAGGTATATAACAAATGGAAATGAAATGGTCTTTTTAATCTAGATTCTCAAGTTCTTCTAAAGGGTCTATTTCTTTGAGAAAAGCCCAACTCAGTGGATTATATTTTTCTGCTCCTTTCCATTATTCGTGCAAAGCTGGTTCCATCTATTATTTTATGTTTTAAGGAAAGGACTGGAGTGAAAAGTGGGTACCAAGTGGTTCACATATTTAAGGTTCTAATTCTTGCTCATTCTCCACTTGGGGTAACTCTTAAGGTGGGTTACTATCATCTTGCATTGGAATTAATCTATAAGCTTCACCACTGAAGGGAACAAAGATGTTCCCTTAACACCATTGATGAACATAAAACTTCAGAGAAATCTTTGCACAATGATTCCTAGGAAAGCAGTCAGACTGATGCAGTAGAGATTTCAGATCCTCTAGAAAACCTGGGGCAGCAGATGGGAGGAGGAAGCAGCTTTCAGTTTCAGCAAAAGCATTTGCTAATGGGACACATGCTCATGCTCCTGCTTTGTCCCAGGAGTCATGAACCTAGAATTTTCTACTTTGATATCACCCATCCACCATTCAGTATTTGTGCCTCTTCTGAGCTCCAAACTCCTGAAAGCAGGCAACCTCTGAATGCACACCCTAGGCACATACTCACACTCTAGGGGTGAGTATATGTAGGGTTGTTCGTGACCTGGGTGGGGAGTGAATGCAGGGATATACCTACAAGCAAGAAGAGTCCCTTAGAGTGAAAACCAGAGGTCAGAGATGATAAAAGTTGGGGAGCGGGAGGAGGTGGAGAAAGACAGACTAGGAGTGTTCCAGAGCTAGGGACCAGTATCTGACAGTCTAAGGAAGTTAGTCTACATCCAGGTTTCCAACTGTCATTTAAACACTAGAGTCCAAGTGGTACATACTTTAGTTCACACTATGTTCGTTGTTTTATGGCTTTTAAATATTTAGCCATATGGGCTTACTTTTGCCCTGGACCATACCTGGAGGGGAATACCGCATGAGATCACCTTGGGTCAAATCTCTGAACTGGCACAAACCACTCTTCCAGACAGCATGAAGAAAGGTTGGCAAGTGAGGCAGAGATCAGTGGGGCCTGCAGTTAGTGCTGTGCCTCACCTTTTCTCTGTGACTGTACTGTAGTATAGGAGGTTTGGGAGGGGCTGGGAGTTGGGAGGAAACTCTTAATATTATGTCTTTTTTTCCATTATGCTACACCATCAGTCATCCGGTATTTGGGGTTGTACAGGGTCCTATTTTCTGAATAGGATGCTCGGTCCTATGTGGGAAATAGGTTGTGGTACTGAACTTTTTGTTAAATACTAAATGAATACTTGCTTAATGATTTCTCTGCTCACAGGATTATATAGAATATTCGGGAAGCTGAATTACATGTTCTATCTATTTGTTATGTATGGACTCCATCTTATTCTGATCTGGTGTGATGTAAAGCTTCTGTTTCAGAGATCTAAGTTAGAATTCCTTTCTTCTCAACCATTTTATTTTCAGTCTTTATCAACAAGGAAAGCAATGGTGGCTGCATCTTAGAGCAATATGAATAATCAGGTAAAACACTAGGAATATTTTTTGTTTCTTTTTTGAAATCGTATTGGACAGCCTTAATGGTATACAGGAGTTTAAAATAGAGATAAGGCGTACCGCCAGAGTTTTCATCCAAATGTCTAGTTGAAAACAATTCGGTCTTTGACTCAGGACGTAAGAATTATACTCTAATTAATTTCTCTCTAGGAAATGTCAAATATTCATCTAGCACAAATATCCTGACAGCTTTGACCAACTTCATATAGAAAAAATTTTACTTTAACTAATTTGACATTTTTTTTACTCCAACTAGTTCTTTCTTTTTAGCTTTTAGTTAACTATCGTAGATACTAACAGATTTCCAGTATAAACTGCATGAAGATATAACAGAATGTCAGAAGCAGTTAAGAATGCAACTATCATATTTTTAATTTTCACCAGAAATCTGAAAGAACTTTGACTCTTCACAATACCTGACAAGGTGTGACTTATGTGTTACCATCTTCATTTTGCATCTGAAGGAGTCAAATAACCAAGAAAGAGACATATTCCTTAGATGTCATATCATTGCATTTAACTGAAATATGAGAAAACAGCATCTGTGGAAATTGTATATTAATATTGAAAAAGTAATTCTTGGAGGTCTTATGATTTCTCCATGCTATCAGGATCTCCGTGCTATTCTCCAGAAAAATTCAGCCCCTAATACATTTTTATAGAATAGGTACTGAAACAAGCCTACCAAAAACACATGAATGATTTCAGGGGTATTGTTTGGATTTAAATGGCTGAGCATTTAATAAAGGTAGGAATCCATGCTTGCCTCTGTCTTCTCCCATCACCCAAAAGCTCCTTTAAATTGATGGATGAATTAAAATGGAGTAGTAGCATTTAAAAATTATGTGATGTTTTTATTAACCTGAAATGATAGCTGGTAAAATGGGCCATTATTCTGCGAGACCTAATTATGTTAACACTCAAGATTTAGCTAGGCTGGCTGAAGCAAACTGCAGAGAATTGGAAGTAAAAATAATACCCATTTTCTTAACCTAGTCCCATTTTAACAGAGGCATCACTTTTAACTATTATTTAATTAGTGAAGTTTGACTTCTATGGGAAAAAAATCTGACTGGAAAAGTGAAAAAATAATTACTTCCCTCCTACTTCTGTCTGAATAGACTCTGAAATCCCTGCGTGGCAACAATGTGTCAAGTTACCTTACAGACATTCTGTACCTCCACCCTCTCTTCCAGCCACCCTGCCCCGATGGCACCACATTACAGGTTTGCTCTTACAAGGGACAGCCATTTTAATCTAATAAAGGAAGGAAAATGGCAGCAAATCACACACCTGAAGTCCTATTAAGAATAGGTGATTCTTTTTGCCCCAGGCAGGCAAGAACATAATGTCATTTTTGTTCGTTTGTATTTGCTCTGTGTGAGAGGGAGGCTACTGTGGGGGAATGGTTTTCCCTGCCAGAGTGAAACTCGGCAGGAAAACATTCTCCAAGGAAATAGCATTTTGCTACTTACCAGTCATGCCCACCCCATGAAGCCCTGAGTAATTGTTTGGCTTTCATGGTGTGATAAACACCTAAAGGCAAAGAGATTAGTATCATCACTCTCCGTCTCTTTTTTCCCTCCTTTTGGGAAAAAAAAATGGTCCAGAGACAGGCAGATGACATTTGTGAGAATCTTTCAGTTAGTTGATGCTTAATTATGAAGACCCCAGCTAAATATTTAGTTTACTAAATGAATAGTGTGACAAGTGTTCAAGGAGTTTTACAACCATTTAAGCTTGTGTTTACATCCTGTGTAATTACAACTCATAATTGGGAAAGAAACCAAATATAAATGCATTCTGATCGATGGTTCTCTTTCTGCCAAACAGCAGCCAGTTAAACATCCCAGTAAGTGACGCCTAAACACAGAACTTCAACTCCTAGAGTTCAGGTCAGCCATAGGGAGGGAGATCTCTGTGACCTGTTTTCCTTTAAACAGAAGATTTCCTGCGTGTATGATTTTTCTTCAGGTCCAAGGATTTGTTCTATGTTTTTTTAATTATGTATAAAATGCCTAAGTGTAAAGATGGCTGTTCTCAAGCCTTGAATGAAGATGCACCTTCACTGTGGAAGGTCTTCAGCTAAGGCAGTGTTGCCAGGATAATGGCATGAGCATGTGTTCCACTGATCTGTTCTTGTTTCATTTCATTCTGAACTTATCTCTCCTTAGCATCTAAGGGCATCTATACTTTCCCTGTCATAAATATATATTTTCATACGTTCATGGTTGTTTTTGGAAAGCAGACAGTAAGGAAAAGCCCAGATCAGGATGGATGGAAGGTTGAGCACTGATGGGTGGGAATGCCTGGTAACTGGGTGCATTATTCATGCCCCCCTGGGGTGCCCTGGCAACCCTACATCCTTTAGAGTTGGAAAGATATCGGTTCCAGGAAAGGGTCCTGAATAAAACTCTTGGGAGAGTCTCTGTTTCAGGGTAATAGCAGCATTAATATTTTGATAATAAATGCCTCATACCTCATCATTAATACCAAGTACAAGATAGATAAATACTAGCAACTGGAGCTATAGCATAGCTCATTCAATCTGCAAATGTATACACGTTACTTCCATGTGCAATCTCACCATAGCACACAAAGTATTTGCATCTGTAGTAGCATACCTGTAGTATGGCTAGTGAGGGAGGGCTACCTCTAATTAAAGACATTTAGCTGATTTGACACTCACCTATTAGGGAGTTCAGTCCCTTCCCATTCATCAGATTCTGTCATCTGAAATATGATCACAATCTGATAAAGTCTAAAGTAATGTGGATTCTGATTAAATTCTCAGAAATGTGAGCAGCACAACCAGGCTGATGTCTCTGCTACAGACATTTTGGGAAAAGGGCTCAAACTGTTTCTTTTCCACACGTTCCTATCATTCAAAAAAAAAAAAAAAAAAAAGATAGGTGACACAGCGGGACACGCTTGGATTGAGTAGCACCAAGTCACTTTTTGTTTATTCGGTTTGTTTCACTTTTATGGTTATTCTAGGTTACAAGCATTCGAGCAGGAGCAAAAGTCTTTCTGTCTTTCTGAGTCCCTGGGCCAAGGGCCCTAGGCTGACTACCTGCGGCACTTTCGTTACACTCCTGTCGAATCTGCGGATCTGCCTCATCCGAGTGGGTCATCACTAGCCAGCCGTGGCTATTGACCACTTGATTGTGGTTCGGCTGTATGGGCCTCTCCTAAGAATGTGAGTTCGCACTGGATTTAAGTCTTAGTGCAAAAAAAAAAAAAAAAATGAGGAAAGAATGTGAACTATCTCTAATAATTTTCATGTTTATTACATGTTGGAATGATAATTTTTGAATATACTGGATTAAATAAAATATATTATTAGAATTGATCTTAGCTGTTGTTTTTGACTTTTCTGACTATCACGTTTTAAAATTACAGATCAATGATTATTTCTATTAGACAACACTATTTTAGGCACCTCATCTTTAATTTTATTTTTATTTTTAATTAATCATTGTGTTTACATATTTATGCATATAAGTGTATGTATGTGTGCATATATATGTATATGTACATATATATGTACATATATATATATATATATCTTTGCATTCCCCAGGCTTCTCCTTCCACCCCATTCCCCAAGATCCCTCCTCTCAATCTTCCTTGTGCTCCTCCCTTCCCCAATTTCTTCCTCTCCACACCCCTTCCCTAGCAGCCTGCCCCAGCTCCACTGTCAGCCTATTTTGGGTTTCTCCTGTCCTTTTGTTTGTTATTTCTATATCCCATCTATAGGTGAGATCAATTCTGACTTTTTCTTTTTGTATTATTTCTGCTAATATGATTCCTTCTAGGCCCATCAGTGTCACCAAAAAATGCCTCATATTTGTTGATTTTGACTGCAGAATAATATTTCATTATGTAAATATACCACATCTTTTTCAACCATTTGTCAGTTTTGGGGCATTTGGGTTGTATCTGAAAATCTGTAACATCAAAGTACAGGCACCTCATTTTCCTATCCATAAAATGTGAATAATAATATTCACTCTCCAGAATCAATGGGAAAGTTGGTATGAGCTAATGAACATGAAACTATTTGGTAAATTATAAGATGTAGGTCAGTCTAAAGTACGAATGACTATGACAATGAGAATCAGAAAGATACTTTCAAGTCCCATTTCACATTCCCAATTTTTCTGGAAATCTTCTGTCTGATGTCTTGCTGTAACTTCCTCTTAAAATGCTCCAGGACAATAAACACAAACCTTTTGAAATTTTGACTATAACTCATTACCTGAACATGAGACTTACATTAGCAGTAATGTCAACAAGGAGAGCAATGCTAGTGATAAAAAATAATAGTAATAATAGCATACAATTAGTCTCTACCAAAAGCCTTAAACTGGGCATTAATTATTTTTGTCCATTTTACTCTAAATAATATATTGTACTTCTATGACTGCAGCTTATGAGCACATTGTTAATTCATTTTTCTTTCTATAAACTTAATTGCTCCTAATTATATACGTATACAATGAATGGAAAGTGGCAAAATGCAATAGCAGCAGCAACTCAGAAAACAAAGATAAAATGTGAATCAAAAATTAAGGCAGAAGTTTCCATGATAAAGGTACAGCATTTACAATGAGAAAGGTATTAGAATTTCTAGTGTTGGATTCAAGTGCTGAAATCCATTAAATTAATCTGCTCACAGGTTGATTTCCTGAGATAGCACTCTAGTGACCTCATCTTTCTGTCCAACAGTGGAGGTAAACTACTCACTCAACAACCTTAGAATCAAAACCCATCTTCATGTTGCCCCCAGTACAACTCTCCCATCCACGAGGTCTGAAAATATTCTGTACATGATCATTATCATATCATCTTCTTAAATTTAGTTAGAGGCTTCCAAAACCCTGCTTAACTTTCAGTATTCTTCACCCAGAAATCTTAAGTCTAGCTCCACCTCTCCAAGAAGTCTTGCCAAGTCATCCTCACTCCTTTATTCATGTTTAATGATTTGACTCATCATTTATACTCACTATATGTTATTCATATTCTGAAACACTCGTTATCACTCCTACTAGATGCTCAGTGTTGCTATTGCCATTGCACATAGACACACATACACACAAACCTTGCATGTATCAGGGCTCATACATTCATTCACCAATCATCCAAGCTATTTTACTGAGCATCTATTATGTATCAGGCGCCTATCTAGCTAGTTGAAGCAAATTCTAATACAAATTAGAGCGTGTGGCTCTCATTATATTTTAATAATGTAATTTACATAAACTACTGTACTAAGTAATATAAATAAAAAAACTGAGTTCCTGGAGAGAAAATGTATAGACATTAAATACTTGCAGACTGAATCTCATATAAGTACATTAGAGGAGTATTCTTAATTAAAATTTGTGGGATAAACTGCTTAGGAAGGAAACAATCCTTGATAATATCATCAGTGTATCCCAATTTGCTTTTTCTAATTTCAGAGTTTGATTTATAGAGCTCCTTGTCTTAAACTGGGAACATCTGTATTTCTCCATCTTTGTCATGCTTTGCCCTTGAGCAAGTCATTCCCAGACTTAAGCATGCATTAGAATCACCTGGAAGGCCAAAGTAACCCCAGAGTCCCTGACATGGTAGGTCTGGGGTGGAGCCTCAGGGTTTGATTTATAACCAGTTCCCAGGTGAGGTTGATGCTGCTGATGGAGGCATCACCTCTGGGAATCATTGATTTAAGTTCATTAAAAACCTCAGTGCAATTTAATGAGATGCCCCTTCCCTGAGGCTCAGCTGCCTAACTTTACAAAGGGGCATCAGGATCTCTGCCCCACGGGATTGTGGGATGAGTTCAATGAGATAATATACTTGAAACTGCTGAACATGTGTTTCACCCACAGGAAATGTGAGTTGAGCCCATGCATATTCAATTTATCCATTAAAAACAAGACAAAAGCCTTTATTTGGCTAGATTCTCTCACTTAAACAATTCCAGCTTTTAGAAATCCTAGTTTCCAAATTCAACTGGTTTCACTGGAAAAATGATAAAACAGTAGAATCCTAGAGTTGACAAAGACCTTAGAGATTTTCTTTGAAAATGAGCAGTTAAATATTTTGGACCAGGTAAATGGTTGAATTGGTTTTGTTTGCTTTCTTGACTCAATAAGGCAATCGAAGCAATTGAACTGGTTCTACATAACATCCTTCAACTTGAATATTTAGTTTTTCCTAAATTGAATTATTTGACCAAAACAAACTGCAGCCCAACTGAAAGGAAACTAGAAAATGAAATTCTGGTTTTCCCTGTCAGCTCATGGTCATGGCTTCTACCTGGATGCTCAGGCCCAGTGAGACCCCATTTAATTAAAGCCCAGTTCCTTCTGACTCCAACTTGCCCACTACCTCACTCTCTAGCCTCTCTCTGTGATGTTTCTCTACTCACTTGAAGGGCTCAGGGGGCTGTTAATGCAAGGAATCAATGATCAAAAATTAATTTTAAAGCCTGTGGTGAGAGCACATTAACATGAATGACGCAGCTTGCCTAGCCGAGACGCAGAGCTGCACAGCTGAGATCTTCCAAAGGATTTGAGAGCAAAATTTTGCAGATAGAATGTGCCTTGAGAATAATGATGCATGTCACTAATAACCTAGTGCTAAGTTAGAAGCCTAAATTGGAGACTTTGCAGAGGAATACACAGCCTCCGTAATTTCCAGTTTGGTGTAATAATATGGAAATGGCTTTTGGTGCCGGGATTGGATCAGTCTAAATGAGCTGGAATTGATAGCTGCCTGTGATACGAGGGGCAGGAGAGAGTGATCACGTCTGTGTCCTTGCTGACTTATCTAGGGCTCTCCAGACGTGACAATTTTAAGGAGTGAGCCTTTAAATGTGTTATGGAAACGCACTCTAATATCCTGCAGCACAGAGCGAGGTACTTCTAAAATTGCCTCAACAAGAATATGGAATGGGCAGTCTCCTTTCCTGGGAGGGAAGGGCTTTTGTGCCTAGGAAAAGCAGAAGGACGTGGTAAGTTCAGGGGGGAAAAAATGTGATGGAGGTGTTCTAAGATCAAGGAAAATTAGCTCTTCCCATAGGGATGAACCTAAGTCCTGATCCATTCTGTCCCCTAAAAGGTATAACATTACAAATGGCAGACTCCAGCACCCTCTCAAGCTAACACACCACACAGTTACAGACTAGCTTTGATTCATGGGAGGGATGTGAACAGTATAATGGACATGTGAGGGTAGGATAATCACAATCATGTTTGAAATATTAAAATAATACAATTCCTAATCTGTGGCCAGTGACACAGGAAACAAAGCGTTTCATTGGTTTATCATGGATGACGTCATTGCAAGTCTTATGAGACAATTGATTTCACTAATAAGTCATTATGGCATGAATAAGTCATCAGGAATGATAGAACAACAGCAAGTTTACAATTAGCCCAAATGGCAAAGCATCTAAGACTCCACATTATCTGGTCTCTGCAATTCTACAGCTTCATCTTCTTGCCAGCTTTACTCCAGCCAAATTCCCTGAAGACACTAGACTGGATGGTCTTTGTGCCTTTACATTTTTTTGTCCCTTCTGCCTGATACATCCTTTAACATTGTATCTATTGGAGTAAATGCCTCCTTTAAGATCAAGGGAAAATGCTTCTTCTTGATCCCCTGCACGAGTTATTATTTCTGTATGACAAACCCACCTGAAACAGTGGATTGAAACAAAGAGATCCTCCCCCCTCTGTGATGTCTGGCCCCTCAGTTGGGGTTGACTCAAGTGACAGAGGACTACCAGCCGAGATGGAAGATCCATTAGTCAAAATGACTTGTCCACTCACACATCTGACACATTGTTGGAAGTGGTTAAAGGCTAAAGGATTGTCCCCCAGAGTGCCACCACTTGTCCTCTCTGGTGTGGCAGCCATGGGTTAACAGACATCACAGAGGCTCAGTATTTCAGCAAACAAGATGGAAGCTACATGCCCTTTTACACCTAGCTAACACCCCACACAGTCACAAACTAGCCTTGATTCAATGGGAGGGGATCTAAACTCCACCTTTCATTGGGAAAAGAGTCAAAGAATTTGGTACCTTGTTTCTATTCTGGCTTCCCCTTTCTCCCCCAAGTAGACTGTTATACTCACACCTTGTGATCCCATCTTTAGGCTGGGATATGTGACTGTTTAGGTCACCGCTCATGCTTTAGATCTTTACCTCTCTGTGACACTGTGTCTGCAGAGTCTGGTAAGGCTCACATAAGATATTGGACAAGAAGTACTTAAGTAAGACCACCCTGAGCATTTCTCAAATGGAGGAGTTATTTCCCATTTATATCCAAGCAGAAACTCTTTCACCTAAGGATATGTATCTCCCATCCCAAGCATAGGTGTGCAGTGTAGAAAAGCATTGTTTATGAGCAGAGAGGGTGGATGTCAAGAGGATGTAGGCTCAGACCTCTCAATGAGAGAGGATATCCATAGTCAGAGTCCACAGTCTTTACACAAGCAAGTAATCAAATACATGGGCAGCAGTGATCAAAGTATAGATGCAAGATAAGGAGAAGCCCACCGACACCAACACCAGTACAGACAGACAGAGAATAACATGGGTCATAGAGAAGAGAATCCATGCAAATCAGGCATTTCAGAAACTACTAACTAGTGTAATCTTACCTGGCTTCAGCATGAAGACGCCTAAGAGCCAATCACTATCCTAGAAAACCATCCTCATCACAGAGGTCAGGGTAACGAGTATCATTCTATGTCACAGAATTTTTCCCCATCTATAATGAGCTGAACGGTGTCCCCTCAAAATGCATAGCTGAAGTCATAACCCCCACTTGAGATAAGGTCACAACAAAGGTAACTAAAGTCAGTTGAGAGTCTAAGTAGGAGCCCAATTCAATAAGATTTATTAGAAAAAGATACCAGGATTGCCTCAGCATAGAGAAAAAGCTGTGTGAGAACACAGCAATCAGACAGCCCTCCACAGGTATAGAAGAGATACCTCAGGAGAATCCACCCTATTGTCTTTGTTCTGGAACTTCCAGCCTTCCAAACTGTGAGGAAATAGATGTTCTTTATTTAAACTGCACAGGCTGGGTATTTTCTTACAGCAGCCCAGACAGCTAAAACACCATCTAAAGTCTTGCTTTCTTATTTAAAAGAGGAACAAAACTGCTGCTAAATCAATTCCTTCACCCGGACTATTTATTGAGGACATATTATGTGCCTGGATACAGACACAAGATGATGCTGTTGTCATGGCGCATGCGTTCTAGTGGTGAGTGACTGACAGAAAGATGGAATACATCTGAGAGGAGTCTTGGGTGGTGCCCAGAGGGTGATACCACCTGAGATGGAGCAGAGATGAGACATCGTGACAAAAATGATACCACATGATCGTGTCATTGGACCTAAGAGACTGGGGCTTTTGCATTACATTGTGCCAGTATGCGTGCCTGTGGTGGGTGCTGGCGAAGGACGTAGTGAGGCAGGGCACGCTGCTCTGTCTTTGCGAAACTTCTTTCAGTCAATTCGCTTCAAGCATGGTCTACTCATTAACAGAAATTATCCCCACTTTACATAAAGAGGGGAAACATTTGATTTCTTTAGCAATAACCACTTCTAACAGCTTCCAAATGTAATTACATTGGCTGGAAATGCCAATGTGTGTGTGCAATGAAATTATCAGCACATTACATGTGACAAATAAAAAGAACCAGTATTTCATAGACCGTATCAAGTACAAGAGGCGTTTCTTCCAGATCTGGACTCACCCTCTTACTGGGGCTAAAACATGAATATTGCCATACTGAGGAAATCTGGCCACTCTTTATGGACGATGATCAAACACTCTAACATTTTCTTTTGTATACACAATAGAAGATTCCCTGAAGCGTGAGAAGGAACCCACCCCAATCCCCTCCCCCCCAGCCCTCCAGCATTCATTCTCTGAGTGAAAAGGTGAATGAACTTGCACCTAACTCCAGTTTTGGACCTGGCATCAGGCTACATCCATTCATATAACTTATCTCCTTCAATCCCCAGGACATTTCATTTTACAGATGAGCAAACTGTGCTTAAAGAATCAGTGGAGCTCAGTTTGGGACTTTGGTTTTAATATCCTTCCCATCACCCAACAGCTGCAGTGCCCAGACCTGAACAGGACTCATCATCCTCTTGGCCACAGCATCACTCATCACCGCTCCAGATTCCCTAGTCCCAGAGGGGGCAGCTCGAGCCACCAAAGGGCTGAGATCACAGAAGAAGCAGACTGGGGCTTAGAAGGTATAGGAGCCTTCTCACTGCCAACATCCCATCCAGATTCCAAGCCTTTTCCTTGCCTAATGGCATAGTTGGGAATGAATGCTAGGTTCATTTGCCTGGGTTTGAAACCCAGTTTTTCTACTTGCAAGCTAGCCCATCTCAGGCATTGTTTAATCTTAACATGCCTCAGTTTCTTCACTGCTAAGTGGCTTTAATGATATCTACCTCACATTGTTATAACAATGAAATGTGTTACTACATATTCAAGCTTAGAACATAAGTGCTTAATAAATCTTGGTATCATTAGTATCTTTATCATTAGTATCTTTATTACTGCTTTGTTAGTGCTGAATGTTTGTGTTCCCCAAAATTAGTATGTTGAAGACTTAATGCCCCCAGTGGGATGCTATTAGGAGGTAGGGGTCTTCAGGAGAAAATTAGGTCATGAGGGTAGATCCCTCCAGAATGAGATTAGTGTCATTATAAGGAGAGAAATGAGAGAGATGATCTCCCTCCACCCTGTGAGGATACAGCAAGAATGTGGCCATTAGCAGACCCCATGCAGATGGCACTTATGGACCCACATTGACCAACCCCTTGATTTTAACTTCCCAGTCTCCACAACCATGAAGAGTGAATACCTGTTGTTTTAAGCCACGGGTCTATGCTCTCTCTCTGCAGCAGTTCAAGCTGTCTCAGACAATTACTATTAAATTTCTTTAATGGTGTCATCCACTCCTATTATTTTAACCTCCACTTTTATATGGGCACTCCTTAATCTCTCCCCCTATTTCTTCCCTTCCTCAGAGTTACTGGGAAGGCTCTGATGGAAACAAGAACTGACAGCCAGGGCTGACTGACTGGGTCCTGTAGAAATCAGCTCAGGCAGGGTGATCCTGACATAATCTCAAGCACAAATGGCCAAAAGTATGCATCAGTTTGTCATGCAGTATTCTCAAGGATCAAAGCTTGCACTGATTTTTTTTTCTTTTTTGAGCTTAAATGGATGGTAAAAGCAAATACCAATGAAAATGCAACACACTCTGTAGCTAAGTAAGCAGTATGATGATGGGTTTCAGGAGGGTCGGGAGAGGAGGGCAGGAGAGTAAAATGAGAATTAGTCTCTGAGTTAACCAGGCTCCAAAGCTGGTGTTCCTGCCTCCAACTTCCCTCGCTCTTTCCTTCTTCCATCAATGCAAACTACTACTTTTATTGCACCAGGTACTTTGGCTTTGGTGTCCTTTCATCCTCACACCCTCCTTGTTCCAGATCTTTACCTCACAGCCAGACCACAACAACAGTCAGCCACCAGACTCCATGGGCAGTTCCTGCTGCTGGGAGGGTCTGCAGAAAATATGTAGTGGAATACTACTCACCAATCAAAAAGGATAAACTCATGCTATTTGGGGCAACATAGATAGAACTGGAAAGGAGAAAGTGATATATATATATAAATATAGAGAGAGAGAGAGAGAAAAAAAACAAAGGAGCAGAAAAAGCCCAACACAAAACTAGCCCTTGAAAACTGACCATAGAACTGAGACAATCAGAAGGGAAAGAAAAGGGGAAGGAGGGGGGATGAGCATGATGTAAGGAAGGAGCACAGTGGACTATACTGGTATTATGGGTCTTTGGTGGTAGGAAGCTATGGTAGTATCATAGAATGGGAGAGGGAGGACCCTATCCTTCCAAAATACAGCAATGTAAACTAATTGTATGTCAAAATGACTTTTAAAAATACACTGGGAAATCTAATTCTACCTTTACTATAAACCCTTTATAGATGCCTTTTTTAGTATGTAATAAATTCGATATGATTTAACTTTTTCTACACTGCATTAGCAAAGCTGACTGCTCATTCTTCAGAAAGAAAACACATCCTATATTTTCATGAAACAAAGTCACAGCACATCCTTTCCATTTCAGTGCCTCTGCAGGCACATAGATACAAAGATGGCCCTTGAACACCAGGAGGTCATAGAGTAGCTGAGGTGGGCTAGACAGGAGCCAATGGCAATGTGTGATGGGAAGATCAGCTCTAATACCTCCGACCAGCCGTGCTCACTTAGGGGAGACTTCACAGTTCTAATGCTGCCAGTGTTATTTCACTGATTGTTGAAACCACATTATATAAATGAACAAATCTGAAAGAAGATGGAGAGCAACTGGGTTAACTAGAATGATAAGGTGTTGGGGAATGGCCCAACACCTCAGGCCTCAGGCAGCAATGGCGGGGATTGTGTCACACTTCAACACACTGTCATCCCATCTCTCTCAAATTCTGAAACAAGCCAAATACTTGTCATACTCAAGCCTTTGCACGCCTTTCCAAGATGCCCAAGTAGAAAGAGGAAAGCCAAGTATCCAGAACCTTCCATCCAGACTGATGTTCTAAGCATGCCTTGACACACCGTAATGAATGTGTCTTTGAATGGGTGACATAAAATCTTTGGACTTCTGTTCTAAAAACTGAGATAACAACCCCTACCCCATGCAGTCTTATGAGAGTCAAAAATAAAGAGTTCACTTTGTAATGGACTATTGAATCAGGAAAGGTGATTAAAAAACCACCGTGAAGGGGTGTTCAATATTATATTAATCTCCTGACTACAAGCAGGAGATTTTAAAAGAAAAAAAAAAAAAGAAGGCATAAGTGAAGACATGGTTCTGATATTCTGATACCAGGACATAAGGGGGCAAAAGCCATTAAGCAACAAACCACAGGTCCTCTTCACCCATGCATAGCAGTTGCCACTCAAATTCCATTTAACAACAGGGTTTTATTAACAAGGAAAATTAACTGGGAAAACTGGGAAAAGTCCTCACAGCCACAAGTGGCCAGTTTTCTTACCTCAGTCACCATTTTCAGCCCCAAAGGTCCCAAAAACACATGTCTATGGTGGTACCCTTTGCACCTCCAAACCTCAGAAGATAGGCACTTTCACAAAGTCCAGTCTTTCTACTGCATCTTCTCTTCGCTTCTTCTCCAGTGTTCTGCACTGCTCCACTTCTCCAAGGTGTTTCAAACTTTTTCCACAATTGCTGATGCACAAATCCGCTTTCCAGATCCCTGGCCATTTCCAGATACCAGCTCACTATGCCACCTTGCTGCACTGCCACACTTCACAGGTTCTTCAGCACACTCTTCATCGGGTTCTCTTCTGCCGGCCACCATGGTTCCTTGCCACCTCCAGCTCACTCTTCAGGGGGTTTCCCCTGACCAGGCCACATAGACCTGTTCTCTCAGTCCGCCATTCTCGTCAAGATGTGATCACGCCTTCCCAAGACTTCCCCATTTTTCTCCAGATCCTTTCTTCTTGCCATAGCTACCTACAGACAACACCAGCTCAGACTCCAGACAATCCCATCCCTGACCTTCTCCTGCCTCTATGAGATGGAAACATGTGCTCTGAAGACAAAAATATGCTTGTAGAAGTACAGGGCACATTTTCATCCCCTTTGGTAACAAAGCCTTGAGGGGAGAAAAAAAAATGTCTTTTTCAAGATGTGACCAAAAACTTATCATCTCAGGGCCAAAGAGGGGGAAATAGCACAAAAAGGGAAATTCACACCAATATTACAGAATCACAGCAGTGGAGAAGCTATTTCCTGAACAACATAATCGCTCAGCCACGTCACCTTTGCTGCCATGTGAAGAGCGAGAAATTCTCTAAATTAAATCAGTCAGAATGGCGAGCCCGAGAGGCACCTTGTGACTGAGACCTCTGGCAGCGGGGCAGAGGACCAGACTGAGAAATGAAGGAGAACTGAAGTTCCCCAGAGAGCGGTTAAGAGCAGAGTGGGCGGATGTTTATAAGTTTTGCCAAATCTTCTCTTGCTGACAGACGGCGGCCCCTTGACTCAATATTCCACTTCCGTTTTACATTTCACTTTGCTGCTATGGCCTTGCAAATACTATACTGTGGTCATGGTGAAACTGCCAGGACCCCAACATGGGCAGTATTAAAATGTAGGCATTGATGCCATTTTGTTTGAAAAACACAGAGGTAAAAGAGGGCTAAGTTGGAAGGGTGCTTTTACTTTGTTGCAAAGTCTGGGTATGGGACTGAACTTGGGTCCAAAAGGGGCAAAAACCTCCAACTTAAAAACCACAGGTCTGCATCACCCACGCGTAGCAGTTGCCATGCAAAATACAGCTTAAGAAGGGATTTTATTTACAAGGAGAGTTAACCAAGAAAACTATTAGCAAGGAAATTAACCAAGAAAATGAAGTTTCTTTCTTTCCTTAAAGCCACAAATGGCCAGTCATCTTACCCCAGTCATCATTCTCAGTCCCAAAGGTCCCAAAGACACAGTCCAAGATGGTGCCCCTCTGCCCCTCCAAACCTCAGAGGTGGGCACTCTGCAAAGTCCAGTCTTTCTCCATTATCTTCTCTTTGCTTCTTCTCGCTCCAATATTCTGAGTTGCTCCACTTCTCCAATGTGCTTCAAACTTCCTCCACAATTGCTGATGCATAAGTCAGCTTTCCAAATCCCTGGCCATCGCAATGTACCAGCTTTCCGGCCACCTTGCTGCAGTGCCACATTCTCCATACCAGTCACTTTTCTACCGGCCACCATGGCTCCTTGCCACCTCCAGCTCACTCTCCAGGGGACTTCTGCCCAGCCTGGTCACTTGGGCTATTCTTTACCCACTTGCCATTCTCTTTTCTCCATTCCCCAAAAGTTTCTCTCTCTCTCTCTCTCTCTCTCTCTCTCTCTCTCTCTCTCTCTCTCTCATCTCTGATCCTTCCCTTTTATCCCCCTGCTTCTGGTCCAATCTCTGTTCCAACTCCCTCTTCTGGCAGTTTAACAGGTAGTTTAACCCCCCAAATATTGTGCACTAATACGAGTGGACCGCACGAGAATGAACTATGATAAAGACAAAATATATTGAACTGGGGAAATGATCATGAACATCACCTATCACAATAAGTGGACAGGTCAAAAGCGAAGAACGGATACCGAGATCAAGAAAACAAGGTGCCCCTCCCCAATCAATGGGAGAGGAAGGTCACAGAGATGGGGCTGCAGGCCCACACAAAACTACAATGAAGGAGAGGAAACAATCTGCAAAGTTTTTCGGCAGATGCCCTCCACAACGAGTATCTTCTACATTGAATGGAATTGGTTGAAGACCGTCAACAAGAGAAAACACCAATAGATTTCAAAGGAGAATGAATGGCTACCCAGTACAGAGATAAGACTGAACATCTACCAGCAAGGCTTGCTATGTTCTAGGATCACAGTCCCTCACCATAGAAAAGGACATTGACATAGAATACGATGTGACCAAAGGACTTAACATAAACCAAAATACAACAAGGAGTGGAGTTGGAGTGAACATAAGGGGTCGTCAACAGTGGGTGGGGGAGAGGCTTTCCAATAATCATTTGCCTTTACTGTAAAATCTAAAGTATGAATAAAAAAAAAGAGGGAGAGGTTAACTAGGCAGTTAACCTAGTTAACTGCCACAACCCAAGGGTGAGGGGAGGGGCACCCAGTTTCCGACCCAAGCGAGAGAATGTGTCACCTAGAGGGAAATTGAAGCCTTTGGCTTTTAGGAGAATGAAAAAAAAAAGAGAAAAAATAGGAGCAGAGACTAGAGACAGACTTTTGGGAGAGGAGAGATGAGAATGATGAGCCAGTAGCCTGAGTGACTAGGCTGGGCAGAAGCCCCCTGGAAAGAGTGAGCTGGTGGTAGCAAGGAGCCATGGTGATGGGTATAAGAGTAGCTGGTGTGGAGAGTGTGGCACCGTAGCAAGGTGGCATAGTGAACTGGTACCTAGAGATGGCCAGGGATGTGGAAAGTTGATTTGTGCATCAGCAATTGTGGGAAAAGTTTGAAGCACCTTGGAGAAGTAGATCTGGTCAGAACACTGGAGAGGAAAGAAGCAAAGAGAAGACGATGGAGAAAGACTAGAATTTGCAGAGGGCCTGCCTCAGGTTTGGAGGGGCAAAGGGGCACCATCATGGACATTTGTCTTTGGGACCTTTGGGACTGAACATGGTGACTGGGGTAAGATAACTGGCCACTTGCGGCTTTAAGGACTTTTTGTTTTCCCTGTTAATATTCCCTGTTGATATTCCTAAATAAACCCTGTTGTTAAACTGCGTTTTTAGTGGCAACTGCTACACGTGGGTGGTGCAAACCTGAGGGAACTTGGATGGCAGAAGCCGCATTTTGAATGTGGCTTGTTGATTGGTGTCTTCTGCCCCTTTTTGATCTGATATCAATGGCATATTTATTCTCTCTCAACCTGTACTCCGAAGGTAACTCCTGGTCCTCCACATGTTTCAGGAGAGAACCAAATCGGCCACACCTTTTTTTAATATAAATAATTTTATGTATTTTTTATATATACATTTCACATCTTGATATTCCCCATTGTTCTCCCACCACCTCCCCTCCCTGACTACTCCCACCTATCTTCCCACCCCCAGCTGTGTACTTTAGCTTGGTAGTTAACTTGCTTTAACTTTTCTTCCTGGCCTGTGTTTTCCTTATATTCTATGTATTAGTGAAACCATTTTGTTTCTGTCTTTTTCTTTCTGAATTGTTTCTACTAATATGATTCCTTCTAGGTCCATTCAAATTATCTCAAATGCATCAAATTTGTCATTTTTAATTGATGAGTAATATTCCATTCTGTATATATACCACATCTTTTTCATCCATGTGTCTGTTTTGGGACATTTGGGTTGTTTCCATTGTCCTCACAATTATGAATAATGCTGCAATAAACATCAAAGTATAGGTGTCCCTTTGGACTCTACTTTCAGGGATCATTTCTATAGTTTGTCGCACTTCTTTTGAAGCACAATATTTGGGCTGAGCAGACTGGGGTCTCAGATGTACCGAAAGAGAAAGGGGCCTCTAATCCCCTTTCTACCTAACTGAGTTGGTGCTCAGGTGCTGTTCATAAGTAGGCACCTTCCCCACTCATCCAGGATGACTAGGGATCAGAGGCTAACCAGCAGTAGAATAAGGCAGGGTCCCCCATCTTTGGCCCTCTGTGCCCCCCTCTGCCTACTTGAGTGTCTAAATGATTAGAATGATGGTTTGGGGGTGATTCAAATTTTAAGAAAAAATATCAGGGACCATGCAAGAAGATGACTTTGGAGTCAGTGCCACAGCTTAAGAAACAAGAAAAGGTATGGAGTCTAAGCCAGTCATCCGCCTGATATGGGTATCCCTTGGAGAAGTGACTGGATATAGTCAGGGTTACAGGAGGAAATGGACAGTACACTCAAGAGAGACACAGCTGAGGAGAATGTAAAGAATACATAGATGTTTATGTTCAAAAATGCAGGCAGGGTTACAGTGACAGATATGGGGCCGTGTCTGGGTTTTGGAAGCAACCTTACCCCAGACTCGAAGGGTAAAAGAAGACATCACTTAGACCTGGAGAAATGGGCAACTTCTGGAGAGATACAGGCTCCTGTGGAAGAACCAGTCCTGCCAACCTGTGCCTTTTAGGAAGGGGTCCTGGAGAATAAGCTTCCATTTGTCTCTGCCCTTGTATCTCCTACCAGCACCTCCTCTTGGCCCAATGCTAAGGAAGCAAGAGGGCAACGGAGACTCTGTGCCCATGTGATCCTGGAGGACTTGCAAAGGATTCTCCATGGTACAGAGCAGGGAGGGCAAGGCTGATTCTGCAGGGACAAATGGAGAATGTACTGCATCATTCTCCTCAAGCCTGAAGGCCCTGGCCAACTGTGGCAATCAAATCTTGGCTGAAGCCAACCAAGTGACTTGATTAGGCATATTCCCAAGAATCTGTAAGGACCTGCTCTTGGCTGGCAGCCCCTCTAAGGATGATGAGTTTCTGACTCTGCCAACAGCAACTAGAACACGTTGCAACATGGTAGTGAGAGCAGAATGGTCAGGGGAAGCAATGGCATGGAGCTCCCCAAAGCCAGCAGGAGTGGATGATCCATGGCAAGGGCACCTTCACAGTGCATATGGAGGCCAGTTTCTGAATCCTCCTTCAAAGGACACAGCAAAACTTTCATTTTACCCAAAAGAAGCACAATGATCAGGATTGACTTGTTAGCACCTTGGGAGACCCACACATATTCTGGAGGCACAGATATAGGTTGTAGCAAACTTTTCCTAAACTATAGAAAGTTTAGACTTTCTAAACTAAATTTTTCTTTTGAAGTTATCCTATTCTATCATGGCAGTGTGCAGTCACAGACAAGTAAACGAATGCATACAGTCAGGTTCCAGTAAAGCGTCTAAACAAATGGCAAGTTGAATCAGATCTTTAAACAGTAGTTTGCTGACCAGTGACTTAGAACATTGAAATTGGGGGTATCATAACCCTGCTCTCATTTGTACCCACAAATGGTGAGACTGAAGACAAATTGTTTTTATGTGTTGACATGCCTGGTTTCTGCTAAACTGTCAGCCACATGGAAATAAGAATCATGCCATAATTGTTCTAGGCATTCTCAATTCCAGAGGTTACATGAACAAATGAATGAATGAATATCTACAGAAAGGATTCTATCATTGGCAGTTCTATTTGAAACTCCTGATAAATGAAATCTCACACCTTATTCATATATTGAAAATATTAAATGATCAAATGGTATGTAGGGAAATTGAAAAGCAGCTAAATTTCTTTTGAAAATGAGTCATCTTTTCACGCATTGGCTTGCATTGCCTTCTTTAATGAAGGTAGAAGAGGTTAGCTTCAACAAACAACTGTTGACAGTAGAAAAGTAAACAGGATCTTAATTAATGTGTTTGCTAATGAGGCTCCCTGGATGGGTGTTTAGCCATAACACATGAATTAGGTGTTTATGCCTAACATATGCTCAACTGATGGGGTTGGGTGTTCAGTGGTTTATTTATCATACACTGCCTTCACAGCTATAGGAAAAAAAAATCCTTGGAACTCTGTTTCTATAATCTTGCATAAAGTCCCTTTCAATCTTGCATGTCTCCCATACCAGAATTATTTATTGCATCGGCTATCATGAGTGCTCAGAAGGATGACTTCCAAACTGCCTTACAGACTTGGGTCTTTGCAGCCCAACCATTAAGACAGATGCAAAAATTATGCACCATCATTGAACAGAGAGCTGGAAAAGGCAGCATCAAGCAGTCACAATTCCACTTGAAAAACAAAAGCAAGAGGAAAAGGTAGCTCCCCCTTCCATGTAGTCTTATTTTTGTTAGTGATGAATGGAATAAGACCAAGGAAATACTGGAGCAGCGCTTCTACTTTGTCTTTAGATAAACAATAGTTTGAGTCATCTGAGCAGAAAGGTTTGGAATAAGGGAGTTCTCAGTTTTCCCACAACAGAAACAATCTTTTGGGTCTAGTGGAGTTTAGGGGGCACAAAGATTCAAGTAAATGTGTTTCAGCATGAATGACCAGAAATATCTATGATCAAGCATCAAGAAAGAGATACAACCTCCATTTCTAGGTCGCTGGATTCATTCAATAAATATTTATTGAGCGTTCACCATGTACTTGGCAGTGATGAATCCAGATCTAGATGCAGTAAGTTCATCCAGTCCTTTGTGGAGCCTACACACAATTTTACAAGCTTTTCAGAAGATGGACATTTGTTACTTGCTATATAGTTATCACAGAATCAGAAGCAAAATCCCTGGACATTTAGACTCTTCTGTCTGTGTTTGTGCTAACTTTGCCATGACTCCACTACCCTAGCCCAGAGAATCTGAAGAAATATCGACAAACAATACATAAAATCTTGTTCTTCTATTTTGGTAAGCACAAAATATTTCTGGCTATTTCTCAATCTCAAGTACAATATGAATTTTATCATTTTTATTTTCCAAGGGGCAATATTTGGTCCTTCACAAAGCACATGCTCCTGGTATTCTGATTTTGATAAATTATAAAACAACTTTTTCTCCTCTTGCCTTTTCCTGCTGAGATCCAGCTCTTCCCACATCTCGCCATCTGCCCTTTCACCCCATGGTTTTGTCTGTCTCGGAGCATCAAGCAGAAGTCAACAGGTTACTGGAAAAGAGCTAACAAAGGAAAGAAATTCTTCTCCATGCATGTTGTCCCCAAAGCACAGAGATTTGTTTTATTTTGAGGGGACAAGTTCTTATATGCCAACCGATGTAAGGGTGATGCATACAATAAATAAATAATGCTAGTAGAAATGTTAAATTGTTTAAGTGCAATATACCTAAAGCCCTATGAAATAAAAAAAGCTCAATCCTCATTCTTCTACCTCAAGCCATTCTGCTACAAGTAATTCCTATGAACAGTATGACATGAATACAAATCATGAGAAATACTGATATTTTAGAATAACAATGTAATTAGAGCGAATGGGAGGCACACAGTTACATAGTGAGCCATATATAAACTTAAATCAATGACTTCCTCGCTGTTTCTAAATCTCCTTTACTTTGAAAAATAACTGTTTAGTTCTAAAGGAGCTGTAAACAAATCAAAAGAAGACATATTCAGTTGTAGGTCTGAAGTTACCGATGCGTGGGTGGTGTTATTGACACCATCAACCAGTGAATTAAAAGTGCTATTAGTAAGAAAACTGGCATCTTTTCAATTCAGGCTGACACTCATCAAGATACAGGCGTCACTGACATCTCCCCAGTCATACTGTAGTAAGATATATCGGAGTTGCTGAGAAAAGTGTCTGATTCTAAGAGTAAGCATAAAGTTAAATATGCTCCCAACTGTCACAGATGTTGTCTGAAAAAGTGTGTAGGTTGTTCAGCTGATGGAAAATTCAGCACAAAAAGAATGTCTAATGAGTTAAATAATGTTCTTTTAAAAGGGGGGGGTAGGGACTAACCAAATTTCTTTATTTAAAATTTGTTAATACCAGACAAGATATAAATGTCAATCCTTGTTCAGTTGTTAGATGTCTTTGGATCATCTTTAAAGAGAATCAGGTGGGAAGGAGGATTTTTAGATACTATTTAAAATTTGTCTTTGGGGCATGAAAACACTAATTAAAAAGGACACCTGTACACATATGTGTATTGCAGCTCTGTTTACAATTGCCATGATATGGAAACAACCCAAATGCCCCAGAACTGATGAATGGCTGAAAAAAAATGTGGTATATGTACATGATGGAATATAATGTATCCATCAAAGAGGACAAACATATATAATTTGTAGCAACATGGATGGAGCTAGAACGACTCAAATTAGCAGAAATAAGCCAGAAAGAAAAAGAGAAATACAGGATGGTCTCACTTTTATGAAGGATATAAGGAAAAACAAACAAATGAATAAGAAAAGTTAGAAACAACCAACAGAACTGAAAAATAGAGTGAGAGAGGGGGAGGGGGAAGAAAACAGGGGAGGCAGAGGGCACAAAAGTTTAAGACAGTTGACAGGGGTTAAGGAAATGAGAGTACCCCAGGGTACACAATAATGTAATATATATATACACACAAAATAAAATGAATATAAAAAATAAAAATGGGGGAGGGTAGGAATAAGGAATACAATACAACCATGTAAACATGACCAATATTGTATGATAATTACAAAATAAAAAAAATTTTAAATAATAAAATAAAATTTGTCTTTGGGGAAATGAGGAAGTGGGCTGAAGATATATGAATTGACAAAAGTGAGAATTAAAAGGCTTGAAAATCTGCTCCCATACATTTTATAGGGGGAGAGAACAGCTAACTGTGATTAGAAATACTGGATAATAGAGCTCACACAGCACAAAGCTGGTTTGACTCGGGAAGCAAAGGGAACACTAAAATAGAAATCAAAAATTGAATGAATACACACCCTTGGCACATGAACTATGAGTCCTACTTGCCAAAGAGAATCCCAAAGCATGAAATTAGAAACAACAATTGAAGGACATTGATTAGAAAGTACGTCCAGCCTTCTTATCCTAACTCCATTATTTTGCCGGAAAAAAAACCAAAAACACAAGGACCTCAAGGAGGAGAAACAATTGTTCTGGCCATATTTTTGTACATTCACTCATTCGATACAGATGTAATGAACACTTGTGATGAATCAGGTGCCATGATAAGTAGTAGGCAGGAGTGGAAGCAGGTTTGTGCATCCTAAAGCTATAGGGTAGCTTAATCATTTTATAATATATAAAGTTATTGTATAATTTTAAGAAAAGTGTAAAATTTTGTATGGAATAATGCAAAAACATAAATAAAAATATGAAAGGCATCATAAAATAGACATCATAATTATTTTATTAATTATCTGCCTATCACACCCTTATAATATTTTTCCTGATAATTTTGACTATAATTCTATCATCTATTCAGTGTAGTAGTTTTATAACATCTTTTCCAAGAGAGATTAACAGAAGACAGTTTAATCTTTCTTTCAGGGTGATTGATCAAAATTGGTTTCTGATATTTGGCAGTTAGAAAAAAAAATTTTTATAACTTCACAACTCCTTATTTGTGACAAATATAAAATGCATTTCAGAAATGCCTTCAGTTTGGGGAAAACATTCATCAAGGAGAGAACTTCTCTTTTGATTTGATTCCAATGAACCCCTTATGATTTTATGCCACTGAGGGTTGGAGGAATTCCTCCTAGACTCACACCTCTGGTACCATACAGTACAAACCTTGTTTCTCTCTGCTGCCTTTTTATCACCATGGGCACACACTCATTCCAAAGTACACCTGGTCCTTCATTGTTGTAACCCCAAACCAGATGAGTCTCCAGAAGATTATATCAAAAAGTTTCTCTTAGACTAAGACATTAAGAAAGTAACTCTCCAAAAGAGTGAAGGGAAGCACATAACTATATCTCATTAAACTGAAATTAAATCTATATACATCTCAACTTTGCCTTAGCGAATCCAAAAAGCACTCATCATATCAATACCAGCTGCTAGAAGGGAGAGTGTTGTTCCAAAGGTGATCCTGGAGAAAATGGCTGACAACTAAGAGAGGGAGACAAGGCTTGATTCACCTGTGGGCTCAGTGAGATAGCGCCCTCTAGGCTGAGCCCCAAACTTCAGGGGACTGGGGGGTTATAGCATTTCAGTATGTAGAAGCCAAAGAGCTGGCATTCCGTGATAAGCAGAAGCTGGTTCCTATACAGGAACCAAGGTGCTGGAGATTCCTGATAACCCCGAGGCAGGTGAGGCAAGTTGTGGCCAACTTGCCTTGGCTGTACACTTGGCAGTAGGTGGGTCTTGGCAGCAAGCCTGGGAAAGTTCCTCCTTCTGGGCTGCTTGCAATTTTGCATTTCAATGTGACAGAGAGGAAAGACTTGTAAGATTAACGTGGTCCTTAGATTGTTTTGCTTATGTAGATTTTACCAAACTTAAGGACCATGTGAGCTTTGGGTTAAGAGCCCTCGCTCTCCCTGCCTCAGCAGAGGAACTATGTAAGTTAGGGGCTTGAAAGCTAAAGAGCAGAGGCTTTCTGACAAAATGGACCTCTGGTGGCAAAGAGTCAATCATGAACATCCAGCGACCATCCAGCAACTTGCAGGCAGAACTACGAGTCCAGCCATCACCACACTGTTATCTGCTGGCATGGAGTCTAAACCCATGAACCATGCATGCAAACACATAGAGGACATACCTCTCCCTCGTGCCTCATGCCACCAAGACTGCTTATCATCAAGGCAGCACCCATTCCATGCCGCAGTTTAGAGCTTTCCAATGATTATGTGCTGGCCGGAGCACCACACCGTTCAGTGTGTTTTGCAATCATTACTAACAAGGGAGACAGTGAAACTCATTAGTGAAGGGATCATCACATGTTTAAGAGTAACCCTCAGATTTAGTCACCAGCCAAGTGAATCTTCCAAGTAGCACTTGTTAGAGATGAGTTTCTTGCGCCTTAGACAACCTATGTCGTCACTGTCACTCTGTCACCTGTCAACGACCTACCCACACCCACCAGGAACTGAGCACCTCCTATAAACAGGCCCACGGGTTCCATGTGGGGGTTGTATCCAATCCATTTGACAACTGTCACGTTTGGGGTTCTTAGTACCCTATACAAATATGGCAACCGATGCTGACAAAGGAGAAATGTTTCCTGGGAAACACAGATAGGAACTAGTGGAGTAGAATTTGTATGAGAGACATTTGACTCCAAAGCCTGTTTTGAGTTTCCTATGTGTCAGCGACAGTCAGGACCACAGTTAAGGATTGCAAAAATCTCATTCTCCTGGAGCAAAGACTGACAAGAAGGAGCAACAGAGCACCAGTTCTTGGGGTGCTAGCACTGTGAGAAGATGGATTCTTCTCTCTCTCAGCTGTCACACACTTATTCTACTGTATCACCCACCTCCTGGTTTGTTCCATAGTCAAAAGTCCGTAGGCTTTTGTAGTTCATTTTTTCTTTGCCCTGCAACACTTTCCCTCCAGCTTTCCGTACAACCTATTCCTCACTTTGCTGAGTTTTCTGCTCAGATAACATCTCCCCAAACAAAACTTGGGCCAAATTGCACCCCTCTCATCAGATTCTTCCTGTTGTATTTTTTTCCTATCTCTTAGCACTCCTTGCTCCTGTGTTTGGTACAAATCCTCATTTATCTATCGTCGGTTCCTCCATTAGAATTCAACTTCATGAGATCAGGGACTGTGTTTCTTTAATTTCCAGTGCTCACAGCAGCGTGTAGTGAATTGCAGGTGACCGGTAAATATTTGCAAGTAAGTGGATGCCCCTCCTGTGTAGCCTGATGTTACAGATGGTGAATGAGTTAGGTCATGCCTGAAAAGCAAATGAAAATGAAACATAGATGTCCCTCTAGTCTTGTTTTTCCACCAACACTCTGACACTGTAGTCCGAGTTGTCATGGATTCCACAGATGTCAACATTCCTTTTTGCTGTCAGGTGAACATTCTCCCTTGGGAAGACCTGCGGAGGGTCAAGGGTGGGATACTGAACAGCATGTTCCATCTTCCTGTGGACTTCTAGTTCACTGCCACGAGTCACAAGCACCTGTAAGAATGCAGGTCTGCACTGTAGCTTGTCTGACCTGTGCTATTCCACCCAGAATACTGACAGGGAAATAAGACAACCGCCCCCTCAGGGAGAACCTTGGAATGAGGAACTGTTGCTGAAAACAGCCTGTTAGATGAAGCTGTTAGAGGATAGCTTAGAATAACATAACTCTGTGGACCCCCAGACCAGTCCTGCTAATGCCAGAATATTATGTACCCTTCATCCCCACCTATCTGTGAGTTCCCTACTTGCTTGTCTGCTGTTCTTGAACAGTTTTTTTGGCTTGTTTCTAAATGAAATGAGAACTGCCTATGGTTGAGGCTGCACTTGACTTGCCCCTCTAGGGTGATTATATGGTGCAGACCCTCCAGGCTTCTCATTGCTCCAACCCATGTGGGCTCTGAGTGATCTTTCCTCTTCCTGTGCTGCTCCGATGGCTGTCGCCATGCCAGATGGCACACACTCCCCTTGCCAGGAACTCTGACATTAAGATATGCCTATATAGTTCTCTGGAAAGCCATTTGTCACATTTAGGGTACAACTTTATCTCCCCTTCTTAAAGGTGATATGGACACAGGCTAGAAAAAATTGTTCAACTTAGTCTTTTGTACCTAGCAGAGTGGGAGCAAAGGATTTGCTTGGCTGAAAAGCTGGCTGTGATTAAAGGAGGCAGTCAGGGAAATGAGAACCATACCTGGCCATGGCAATCAGGGAAGGGGAACCATATCTGGCCATTATGCCAGCTATGGAGACTGGCAGTCAGGGAATGAGGACACCAGGGCTGGCAAGAAGCAGGGTTTTTGTCAGTCCTGGTATCGACTCAGGGGATTCATATCCAAAGGTTGGATACCCCTAAGAGGGAGTTAAGGGTTTAAATACCCTTTACATGTGCTGGTGTTCTGGGTGAGCTATTATTAGTGGTACTACATAGTCTAATGTGATGGAAGACAGAATGAGGAAGATTCAAGGAGAAACTGGACTGCCTATCAGTAAACTGAGTCAGTCAGTCACAGGTTGTTTTTCTAGAGCTTTGTTTATCAAGACCCCTGGACTATATTTCTTAGGTAACTAGGCTTCAGCAGACTTTATCTTTTATGCTTTCTCCTGGCCATCATACTTCACTGAAACTACTGTCACTTCAACTGTGTAGTGATAGCCTCCTGGTAATAGCTCTTTTAATAAAGAGGGTATATTCCAATGAAACACTTACCTGCAACAATTTTTTAGAGGACTGATGACCCTCAAAATCTCAGACTCTGCTCCAACTACTACAGTCAGTAGGTTGCCTCCATTTTCCCACACTGCCTAAGAACAGAGTGAATTCAGAGAGTTCAGTGTGTGAAAATCATCATTGTAGATCCATCCTCCAGTGTTGACCTTGAGCTCATCCCCTGCAGTGTGGATGCTGAAAACTTTGTTATAAAAATACCTCTTTTAGAATAACAACACATGTCATTGATACTGGAAATTTTTTTAGAACTATACATTTTACAGACTCTGGTTACTCCTGAAATCTTTCCTGTGAAATCTTTTTTTTTTTTTTTTTTTTTTTTTTTTTTTTTTTTTTTTTTTTTTTTTTTTTTTTTTTTTTTTTTTTTGCCATTTGGCCCAACCCTGGACACATAATGTATTGGGAAAATGCATTCACAACCAAAGGTGTAGGCTGCCTTAGAGGTTTAATTTGGGGGAAGTGCTCCATTGTCCAGCGGCCAATGTTGAGAAGAAGCGTTGGAGATCAGGAGAATGGGGACAAAGAAGGCACATTCTGGGGAGATTACCTAGCCATGACCTTAGATTATCTGTGCCAAATTTGAAGCAATTAACATGGACCCTTTGGTATAAAAAGGATAAGGAGTTAGTGGGGCATTTCAGGGCAGACAAGACAATTCCAGAAGCTGAAAACTGACACTGAGTCTTAGCACAATGGATCACCCATCAGGGAGACGTATGAGTTTTGGGAATAAGGGAAAAGGTATAAAATCCGTGAGACATAATGCCATTTTGAGCTCCCTTGCTCAAATACCTGTCCCACGAACCAGGGATTCCCACGAAGTTTTGCTTCTCTCCTTTTCCCTGTTATAATCCTTTTCTCATACTTGTTCTGCTAAATAAATTTGCCTTTTCCTGCTAACTTGCCTCTGTTGAGGTTCTCTCTGCAGCTTCACCAGACAACAATCCCATAAAAACACAGAGTAAGCCGGGTATGGTGGTGCATGCTTGTAAGCGGCAGCCTAGGAAGCCGTGGCCGGGGCCAGAGATCACGGTTCGAGTCCCACTGGGGGCATGCAGCGAGACCTAGGCCCCAAAAAATAGCTGGGCATGGTGGCACATGCCTGTTATCCTAGCTACCTGGGAAGCTAAGGCTGGGGGTTGCTTGAGTCTGTGGTACCCCGGGCAACATGAGCCTGCAGTTCCACAGGCAAAAATAGCGAGGCGTAGTCTCAAAACAAACAAACAGTAACAGTGGTGCTAACAGCAATGTCAAAGCTCCTCCGTGCACTGCGCAGGCCAGACACTTCTTGTGTTTGCTCAGAGGAAGGACAAAGCCATCAGGAAATAGGTTCCTTTGTTCTCCTGACAGCATGTCTGACCACAGGCATGGGAAGAGCATATGGTCCTTGCGGCAATCACCTTCTCCAGCAAGAACCTAAGAAATCATATTAGCTGAAACAAGCCACAAAGAAAAAGGCAGAAACCAAATGGTTTCACTAATATATGGGATATAGTGAAAAAAAAATAAAATAAATAAAAGCCTTGAAGAAAGTCAAAACAAACGAAGCACCAAAATGAAGCGCACAACTATGAACAGGAGGGAAAGGGGGGGAAGGGAGGGGAGGGAGGGGGGGAG
>PVHY01017351.1:0-31636 GCA_004024945.1 Uropsilus gracilis
AAAAATCAATTCAAAATGGATAAAAGACTTAGATATCAGACCTGAAACCATAACATACATAGAGGAAAACTTGGGCAAAACCCTCCATGAAATACAATTCAGAAACCCCTTCCTGGAATCATCTGCAGAAGGCAAAAAATTGAAGGAAAACATAAACAGATGGGACTTCATCAAACTAAAAAGCTTCTGTACTACAAAAAAGACAACAGAAAAAACTAAAAAAAGCCCAACTAAATGGGAAAAAATTTTCACCCTTCACAAGAGTGATAAGGATTTAATAACTCAGATCTACAAGGAACTCACACAACTAAACAAAAACAAAACAAGATGCCCAATCAAAAAATGGGGAGAGGAACTAAAAAGACATTTCTCCAAAGAGGAAATACAAATGGCCAACAGGCACATGAAAAATTGCTCAATATCACTAGCAATCAGAGAAATGCAAATCAAAACCACAATGAGATACCACCTTACACCAGTAAGAATGGCCCACATCAAAAAAACAGGCAACAACAAGTGCTGGCGTGGATGTGGAGAGAAAGGAACATCCTACACTGCTGGTGGGAATGTAAACTCATCCAACCACTATGGAAAGCAGTATGGAGGACCCTCAAACTCATGAAAATGGAATTACCATTTGGCCCAGCAGTCACACTTCTGGGAATCTACCCAAAGGAGACCTAAATGTGGGTACAAAAGGACACCTGTGCTCAGATGTTTATTGCAGCACTATTTATAATTGCAAGAACATGGAAACAACCCAAATGCCCCAGAACAGATGAGTGGATGAAAAAGATGTGGTATATATACACAATGGAGTATTACTCATCAATCAAAAATGACAAATTTGATGAATTTATAGACACCTGGATGTACCTAGAAGAAATCATTCTAGCAGAATCAAGCCAGATAGAAAGGGACAGAAACCAAATGGTTTCACTAATATATGGTCAACCAAATGAAACTGCACAAGGGGAGAGTGGGGACCAGCTGGAGCGGGTGGGAAGGGGAGGTGGTGGGTGACCCCCCAGGGACTGAAATGATGTAAAATAATAATAATAATAATAATAATAATAATAATAATAAAGCAGATATTGGTTTAAAAAATTAAATAATGAATAAATGTAGTAATTGTCATCAATATTTTTCTGTGTTGCTATTATATTTAGATATTATAAAGGTATGCTTCAGGGTTAAATTGTGTCTTCCATGATAAGGCTTTATACAGTATACCATCTTGTAGACTACTTTAACAAATTAATAAAATCAATAACTATTATTAACCTAATTGTAATTGTTAAATGTTACCCTTACAAAATAGTTAATCATAAAACATCATCTGTACTCCTGAGCAACAATCTATCCTATTTTAGATTTCATTAGCTTAATCAGATGCTTAATAAAGGCAAATTTAACAAAGATACATTAAACCCAAATAACCACACAATTTCTGCAATGAGTTTAAACATAGCCACAACTTCTTTGATAATTTTCTCATTGAATTATAGGACTTATGTTCTCTCCTTTTGAATATAGTCATTCACTTATACCACAAGAATGTGATGAAGTGATTTATTGTGATTTCCAAGATTAAGTCTAAAGAAGTCATGTAATTTTTATTTTATTTTCTTGGGATAATCATTGAGGAGAAAAGGATTGTCATGTCAGAAGTTTAATACTCTAAAATTACCATGCTGGATGAATCTTATGCACAAGTTCCATTCCTAGCCAAAAGCCAGCATTGACTTACAGCCATATAAATTGACCAAACCTTACTATAACTTCATGAGAGATTCACACTTGAGAAGTAATTAACTGAGCCCTATAAACTTTGAGTAAAATAAGTAATAATGGTGTGATATCTATAGAAAGGGAAGGTTCAAGTGACTGCTAACTTTTGAGGTATTTTTTTTTTATATTGCAATAGTAACCAAAACAGTAGTCTTAATTTAATGTAACAATTATAAATTTGAACTAGGGGATTTCTGCCCTTAATCTGAATCTCAATCTTGTCATTTAATACTTGTTTGAAGTTCAGCAAATTGCCTAATACCGCTAAGCCTTATTTTCTTCATTTGAAATGGCACCAAACTGAAGCACACAACTTTGGGCAGGAGGGAAAGAAGAGGGGGAGGGAGGGGAGTGGGGTAAATCCCTGGTCTTACAATGATGTGAAATTTATATATAAATTTAAAAAATTAAATTAAATTTAAAAGATGAAATGGAACTTATTATAGGACCTATCTCAAAGAGTTGTGTGAAAACTAATCTAGAATATGTTTGTGGAATGTGTGTCTATGTGGTAAACACCACATAAGTAATAGTTAGGGCTTTTAAGTAAAGATATGGTATGTAAATACACAGAGCCTACTTTATGGGTTTATCATCTAAGTAGTTACAGGACTCCAAGTTCAAAAACTAGGTTCTAGGCTTGGTTTAATGCTTGACTATTGCCACTTTGAAATTTTTAATAATTTTTTAACAAGGAGACTCACAATATCACTGTTCACTGGGCCTGAAAATTATGTTGCCAATCTTTTACACGTGTGCATGCACACACACACACACACACACACACACACACACAACACACACCAATGGAATGTTAAACATTCCTTCTTAAGCCTTATAAGACCTGACTAATATGCAACTATTTTGTTTTCAGAAATTAAAGGAGATCAAAAAGATCAATTGGTAAATGTTTTCAGATAGTTGAAGAATTCTGAAATGGTTTACCTAGATAGATAGGCTTAGTGTTTATTGTGAGGTAGCAGTCAATTGTCTAAATGAGTGTCAGTTGTCTGATGGCTTAACTGTGTTGAAAGATCTACTTAAAAGTTCATATATGTGGTTATTAGTAGGGAACCTCAGTTCTTCACATGAACTTTTCACAACATGGCAGGTGGCTTTCTCAAAAAAAAAAAAAAATCATACAGAGAAGCAAAATCCAATGTCCCTAAGACTTAATCTTAGGTACCTACCCATCACATTCTGTTGGTCACACAGAACAAACCTCAAAGAATTTGAAAAAAAGTCTCCACAGGCCATGAGTAGGAGCCTTCTTAGTTGCTGACTACCATGTGTTGGGGAAAATCACAGTTCTTCTTGGGCTGCATAAATAATCAAAGCAGCATCAGGTGGGCTAGCAAAATAAAATTAGATTCAACAGCACATATGAAGGGGATTTACATTGTTATAAATTCTATCATAAATCAGGGTATTTGGGGATGTACATGATGAGTTTAAGGGTCTGGGACGTCAAGGAGAGAAGAGGGGGATACATCACATAACAGATGAAAAGGGGAGGACATGTTCACTGACAAGCCTGTCAGTGCCTGGGTGTTACCTCCCAAACCACATTCTTCTAGGTCACAAAAATGGGAAGAAGCAATTGCTGCTTCTATTAGGAAAAGGAAAAATGACTAGACAAGGGCAAAACTCTCAGCCTCTAGGGCCTTCATTGTTCTAAATTTAAAATAAGCTGCATTTTTTAAGTAATGGTGATAGAAATGATAATAGGTCACAAAGTTTGATTGACCACAGTTTCCCATACTTAGGTGATACTTATGAAAGAGGTTTAATAAGGCCATGATGAGAAAAGCCTATTTAACCTTTGGAGCAGACCCATCCCGCACATGGAAGTCATATTTTAAAAGATTTTTTTTTTAGTAATTCTAAGACACCCTGAGGCTTTATAAAGTACTATGTGATCCACTCTGCTAACATTCTTTTTGAAAAATTTGGATGTTTAAATGAACTGAAAATAAATTATTCATATTTTTAGGTGAGTGGCTTCAAATAATTTTTGAAAAATGACTAAAGTACCAAATTTTTTCCTTATCTCTGTTCATAAGAAAGCAGACTACTACAGAACCAATTCTTTAATTCTACAAATAATGAGTAAGGGATCTTTAAAAATATTAATATTGGAATCTTCTGCCTTGATTCAGGGTTATACAGAGCATTTTTTAAAAATTCAATCAGGCATACTACTTAGACACTTTTAGGGAAGTCCTCATTTTAGAGAAGAGTTTATAGCGGACTTGAATGGGCATGTTTTGGGCAGGCAGACCTACAATAATATCCTTGTTGTTAATACCAGCTAAATGATCTTGGTTACACTGGTTAGCTAAATACTTGGATAACTAAATGATCTCAAATATCAATTTCTTTATGACTATTTGGCTGTACAATGGTAGCAATAATATTTAAATTGTAGCCTTGTTGTGAAGATTGTGAATCCAAATAATCCCTCTAAAATTATTGGTTCCACTTAGCCCTTTAGGAGATGGTAGAAATGTGTTCCCTGGTATTATAATGAAGAACTTAAGAATTGTAGAACTTTAGCCTTTATTAACAATAGATAATAACCCTGAAACTCTCTCCTTGCTGTTACAGAAACTTGATTATACGGTTTTCCAAGGGAATGTTATCCTTTTGACCTGAAAGATTTTGCTCTTAAGTAGTTGCTTTGGGACAATTTCTTTCATACAGAATTATGCTCTGGTCAATCACATCTGAAAATGAATTCACGTTTAACCAGCAGTATAATTGAATTTTTATCCCATGCAGACCTTGGGTTATTCCTTTATCTTTATTCTTGCCACCTGCAAATCCCTTCTATCCTCTGTATCAGAATAACCTTCCCATGACATCACTTACAGGCACTCCAGTTTTTCTTTTTTTTTCTCATTAAGCTGGAAAATGACTCTATTTTTGAAAAAATAAAAAACAAATAAATTGATTGCTCACACACATATGTGTGTACATACATATATACTTCATATTGCTGTATACCCTGAGGTTCTCCTACCACCTTGTCATCCATAAACCATCATTTTAATCTCCTGTACCCATCCCTCCCCCGATATTACCCCCTCCCCCCTTGCTCTATGCTTCAGTTCTGCTGACAGTTTGTTTTAAATTTTACTTGTCCATTTGTTTCTTTGTTTTCCCTGTATCCCATGTATAAGTGAGACCATCTGGTATTTTTCTTTTTCTTTCTGGATTATTTCTGCTAGCATGATTCCCTCTAGGTTAATCAATGTTATCACAAATGAATCAAATTTGTCTTTATTGATTGATGAACATTACATTGTGTACATATAACACGACTTTCTGATCCATTTGTCTGTTTGTGGACATTTGGATTGCTTCCATATCCTGGCTATTGTAAATAGTGTTGCTAAACATTGAGTACAGGTGTCCTTTTGAATTAGTGTTTTTGTATCATTTGGATAGATTCCCAGAAGTGGGAATGCTGGATTAAATGGTAGTTCCATTTTAAGTAGTTTGAGGGTCCTCTACACAACTTTCCACAATGGCTGAACCAGTTTGCATTCCCACCAACAGTGTAAAAGTGTCCCTCTCTCTCTACATCCATGGCAGCACTTCTTGTTTTCCTTTTTTTTTTTGTTATGGCCCATTCTTATTGGTGTAAGATGGTATCCCATTGTGGTTTTGATTTTCATTTCCCTGATTATAAGCGATATTGAGCATTTTTTTTATATGCCTGTTGGTCAATTGTATTTCCTCTTTGGAGAAAAGCATATTTTAAAATCTCCCCCATTTTTTGATGGTGACTTTAATTTCATTTTTGTTAAGTTGTGTGAGTGATTTGTGAAGCTTTCATATCAGACACCTATCAGTTGAGTGGAGTAGTCACTCCAGTTTTTAATATTAAAGACTTCCATTGCATTTAAATTTTATACAAATTTTCCCCTTCAGTTTTCTTATTTACTTATTTCCTCCCCTCTTTAAGCTCATTCTGTAATAATCACTTTATCCACTTTGCCTATCTATCCTCAACCCAATATTTAAACCTTCTTTAAATGTGCTTTGATACTGTTCTCTATAAATATTTCATTAGCACACCAGCCCAGGTTACACTTGTAACCATATTTATAGAAATATCTGTAAAATAGAATATGATTCTTGCCAAAACATAGTTCAAATTATATATGGAGAAAGTGTGTAATTCGCTTTCACCTAAGGCTGAGAAAGGATTTCTTGGAGTTCTTAACATTTGTAAGAATCCTTGAAAAATGACTTGGAATTTCTAAAGCTACTAGCTGACAGATGTACAGACCAATTGTAAGCAAGGAAAATTGAAACAGCAATCAATAACTCCCCCAAACTAAAGGCCCAAGACCATAAGATTTCATTTTTGAGTTCTACAAAGCCTTCAAAGAGGAACTATATTTGTTCTTCTCAACACTTCAAACAGTTAAAAAGAGAAAATACTTCCAAAACATTTTTGATGCCAACACCATACAATTGACACAAAACCATACAAAAACATCATACACAAAAAGGAAAACTACAGATCATCCCCTGATAAACATAGATCCAAAAATCTTCAACAAAATCTCAGCAAACTAAATTCTACATACATTCAAAGGACCCTAAAGTGCGACTGAAGGAAGTATCTCATTTATAGTGCCAATTAAAAAGCAATCATAAAATAGCCAGTAAGAAATCGAAGAGGAAAATTTTCATACTAAGAAAACAATTTGGAGGGAAATTTTAAAAGACATAGAAAGGGATAATTTTTTCCTGAAAGAGAAAATTTAGTTTTGTAAGGATGTCATTTTCCCAACATTAAACTATAAAAATTTAGGGAAAACTATCACAACTCAAAATGTATGGCTAATGTATGGTTCTAATATATGGCCTAATAGATTGTTCCATCTAATATATGAGTCAACATTTAAATATAAAAATTAGAACCACTAAATATGTTTGTTTTTACATATGATTTAAAATATATAAAATTATTAACTAATAATACACAAGCTTCAAAATTCATGTAGGAAAGGTTAGACTAATTTGACCATATGACGGTATAAAAATAATATGAAAATATAAATGAATTAATACAGAGATTTTATTAAATTAAAAATTCAATAGATGGAATATACTCATAATACAGGAACAAAACCTCTGATTTACTAGAGCTTTATACAAAAAATACTAAAACTATATGGTGGAAAAATAATTATAGTGCATAAGTACTTTCAGGCAAGTCAATATGTTCTTTTTTCTGCTTTAATTGTCTCAGTTTATATTTGATGCAGAATTATGGATAATTCTACGTTCATTTTTATATTTTCTGTATTAAGGGATTAATGAATGTTTTAAAAAAAAGAATCAATTCTCCTCCTAATGCCCAATATGAGATTTTTCATTGGGTTGAATTTTCATATAGAACCATACTCCAAAAAAAGTTTTAATATTTATTGGAAGATTATAGTCCCTAATTATGAATGCATTCTCCTTTCCATGACTATCTTACTACATTTTTAGGTATGGAAATGTAATGATTGGAGGGAGGATCCTAAACAGCTTCAGAATTCCAATTGGAAAAAGTGCAGTTAGAAAGAACTATGCATGTTGCTTTTATGAAACCTGAAAAATAAACAAAAAAAACCCATAAATTTATTTTAGGGAAAAGTTCAAAGACTATACATATTTTATGAAAAGATGTCCTCTTTTTTCCTGAGGATTAGATAGTGGATTGTAGAATCTGCCTATATTTGCTAAGACCAGACAGTCAAACTCCTTACCAACTTTCTGTAATACAAGCAACAACTAAGGCTGCAATGACAGCAACAACAAAACACAACTGTTCATATGATCATGATTACTTCATTTGTTTCCAGAATGTTACTAAAATTAGTTCAGAAACAATGAATGTTTTATATGTAACACAGTGGAAGAATTGTTTAAAGCAGTATTAACATCTTGAATTATTTTAATGTATTGTACTAATCACCTCTGGAGAAAAAGGATGCCAAATATATGAAGCATTTGGGTGTATACCAAGACCAAACTCACAGGGAGAAGAAAATCCTTTTACCCAGCTAATTTAGCTTTCTCAGTATTCCTGTAAGTCACGATGTTGGAAGTCATTTGGGCTCTATGAAGCCATCTGCAGGGTTTTCATTAATAGTCAATTTCTTTATCTAATATATGATTTTATCATTCAAAATATCTCTCATACTAAGCTCACAACAACATCTTGTATTTTAAGACTTTCTTTTTTTTTTCTTTTTGCATAGTAGATATTGAAATTCTGCATTCATTTTTTATTTGGATTTTGTCAATCACATCTATGGATACAATAACATTTATATTTCTCAACAGTTAATTTTTCCAGTGCTGTTAGTCAGTTTTTTGCACAGTCAGATAATTCTGAACCAGTTGCAGGGTCCAAGGAAGACCACGCAGGTGAAGTTGCATAGGAGTATATCGCTTAGAGTATCAAGCATTTTTGCTGAACATGTAATTTAAATAACTTAAAATAGATCCATGGGAATACTGTTTTCATGTTCTCTGTATTTCTAGATATCAGGAGAATGTCTGAGTAAATGCAAGATGGTTAAATAACAATTTTTTTCCTGTAAATAGCAGTATTATCATTGATTAATATCGTCATCATCCTGCATCCTTCTCTTTACTTTCAGTTAATGGCACCTCCACCCTTTAACTCATCTATCTTCACAACTTGCATTAGCCCGCTTCCCTTCCCTTTACCTCTAATAATTAAAAAGTCTTATGCATTTTATTTCCATGTTTCTGAAAATTACTTCTCCTTCTGAAATTTTATGGTGCCTCGTTAATTCTTGTGATAATAGTCACATTATAGCACAGAGTCTTTTGTCTAGGCACTGAGTTATATGATTTATAAATATAAGTTTAGTGACCATAACACAACCATAACATAACATATAACTTTAGTGACAATTATGTAAAGTGCACATTATCATACCCATTCTGTGGCAAATAAAAGTTTAAAATAATTTGCTTAACTTGTTCAAATTCACATAGGCAGAGCCACTGCTAATTGATTTTAAAGCCTATTTTTTTCATATACTATAGCATAGTCATTTTATGTTTATCACTTTTTACTTCATAGTATGTGTAGGTATTTTATTTCTCTTTGTATGCCTATAGCTTCTAGTTTGGGCCCATGTATAACTTTTTACATATATTTTCCCTTTGTCTCCCCATATCCCTTATTTCTTGGAGTTAAATGGCTACAAAGTATCCAGAAACATTTGCTAACAGTTTAAAATCAAAGAAAAGCCTAGGCTTGATAACTTTCAGGACAAAATAAAGGCATTTTATTTCAGCAAGAATCTTTTTTGTAAGAATTAAAGAATATGGATAGATTTGTGAGCCATGTTATTCTATGAACACAAAAAGAGAATCTGTGAATGCACAATATTCATCTCTTCAAACACATACAATTCAAGTACAAGTGCCTTGGCATTAAATGTTTGAATTTGTATGCAAGATGTCACAGTTAAATAATTTTTCTGTCAGAGATGGTTGGCTATGCTTGCTAGCTTTTCATATTTCCTCATGTATAGTAGATGTACTTGTAGGGACAAACGCACTCTCTAATACATTAACAACTTTATCAGCTTACCTTGAACAGAAAAATTTCTTTCCAACCTCTGAGCCATATATAAGAGGATGAATGTTATATTAGCCAAATAGACACATGTAGGACAACTTGCAATAAGTTTGCCTGTCATCATAATAGTTTTTCTTTATGATCCCAAGCCTATATTCCCAGGACTTATGCGGTGTCAGAAAAATAATAAAAATTATAAAATCCAATGCTAGAATTACATAAAATATATCATAATCAAAACCCAAAGGATTGCATTGAGAAAAGACACTCATCTTCCTTATCCTTTGGTATTTGAAAAATCAATCTGACAATAGTTATTAAATAAAAAAACTAGAACTTGAGAGTCATAAGTTCTGCATCTGACACTTGGCTTTTCAGTTATTGGCCATGATCCAGGGAAAATTGTAAGTTTCTTATGTGTTTTTTTTATGAATTATTTTATCTGAATAATTATGAGGATAAAATGAGAAAAAGTATGTGAAGATTTTATCTGAATAATTTTACCTGAATTTTATCTGAATAATTATGAGGCTAAAATGAGAAAAAGTATGTGAAGATTTTGTAAACTGTGAAGAACTACACTAATGTAGGTTATCAACTGTTGTTGATGTAAACTTTTAAAAAAACAAGCAAAAGTTAAAACAATATGCCCCGAAAGTCAGTATCAAGGATATTAGAACAGCATACATGATACTGTCTCATGCTGATAATTAGATTAAATAAAATACGGAATACCAAGGAAATCAACAAAATCTAGGCATTTTATTTTATAAGAATTTAAATAGCAGTATTAAAGTAATATTAATACCACGCTCTACTTTGCCACTATTACTTGATGGTAATAGTGATCTAATCTTTATTTAGTTATATCCTGTTCTAACTCCTTATATATTACCAACTCCAGTGCTTACAACACTCTTTTAGGATAAATTCAGATATTATCCCATTTTTCTTTCAAATATGAGACAGAAGTAAAATTATATCAATATAATGGTCAAAATTTAGGCAAGTTATATGATGCAATAATTATTTAATCAGATGAAACCTAATGGTGAAATAAATTAATTTGAATTTTGAAAGTAAAATTTATTGGGAGTTGACATTTGTTTTTTCACCTCTGTTTTGGGAGAAACATATCATACAATTAATAATATATTTCTCTTTCTGTGTATATAGACACAAAAACATGAACAATATTATACATATGTATTTTAGGTGTATATTAGATGAACTATATAAATCTATGTAAATAGCAAATGTATTTACTTGATTTATTGCAAATGGCTTTTCCAGTTTTTCATAAGGACCCTATTCCTAATTCATGGTGACAATATAGTGTGGATCTTTAAGGTTTGTGTTTATGGGATGTAGGAGAAAGAAACAAAAGGCCAGAAGGAAAAGTCAAAACAAGCTAACAACCAAAGTAAAGTACCCAACTTGGAGGGGAGGAGTAAATGCGAGCAGTCAGGGAGGGTAGGTGGTGGGTGAACTCTGGGGAATACAAAGATGTGAAATATATATATATATATATATATATTTCTGCTATATATACATAAATAAATAATTTTTTAAAAGTATATATATATATATATATATATATAAAACACCTGTTTATAACACACAAACATTCATACAAGTTTTGTCAAGGATTTTCAAAAATGAAATTGAATTATACACTTTTTTTGTAATTTGTTTTAATTAATAATATTTTTGGAAAATTTCTCTAATTCAATTAGTTGGGTTCAAATTCACTCCAACATATATTTTTGGTGTGACCTATCCCATAATTTTGCTATAGGCAAATATTTCCTTGCCTTATGGACTTTTTTCCTATTATAATAATATGTTATATAGTCTCTGCAGAAGTTCTTATGCTGTAATTATTTATTTGGAAAAGAGTCCCAGCCTTGATTTTGTGGAATTGGATGGGGAGGAATGTCTTCTTAATTAAGAAACCAAGTTATCATGAAAGAAAGAATTATTTAACTAGATAAATGTATGGTTGAAGAAATCTAAAAGGAAGTCAATCGATAATTAACAGATATGGAAGAGCTGCATGCAGGGCAGAGAATATATACCTAACTTAAAAATTGATAGGAACTAGATAAATAAACCTATAGAAAATGTGTGGAAGACATGAAAATACAACTCTTGAGTGAATAAATACAAATGATTAAAGACAGAACAAGGCTAAACAAAATTCTGCTTGAATTTGTTGGTATTTAAATTGCAGTAACAATGAAATATCATTATATAACATTTAAATTGTTTAAAAAGCAATTACCATCCATTGCAAAGGTATATTTGGGAAGAAAACTCTATAGAAATATGGGTATTCATCTATATTGTTAGTAAAAATATGGAAATGACCTTATGTAGATATGAAATGAAATGTGGTTATATCTTTTGAAATCTTCATTTTAACCTGAAATTAATTTGTTTTTTTATTAAGTAATTAATTTATATATTTTTTCACATATTTGTAATCCCCAATATTTACACACCCCCTCAATTTGGTTGTTAGCTTGTTTTGACTTTTCCTCAGCTTTTTGTTTATTTTTCCCATGTCTCATATAATAGTGAAACCATTTGGTTTCTGTCTTTTTGACTTGTTTCTGCTAATATGATTTCTTCTAAGTACATCCATGTCATCATAAAATCATCCAATTTGTCATTTTTAATTGATGAGTAATATTCCATTGTGTATATATATCATATCTTTTCCATCCAATCATCTGTTTGGGGACATTTAGGTTGCTTCCATGCCCTTGCAATTATAAATAGTTCTGCAATAAACATTCGAGCACAGGTGTCCCTTTGCACAAGAATTGAGGTCTCCTTTGGGTAGATTCCTAAGAGAGCAATTGTTGGGTCAAATGGTAGTTCCATTTTCACTAGTTTGAGGGTTTTCCACACTGCTTTCCATAGTGGATGGACCAGTTTACATTCCACCAGCAGTGTAAAGGTATTCCTTTCCACATCCATGCCAGCACTTGATGTTGCACATTTTTGGATGTGGGCCATTCTTACTGGTGTAAGGTAGTATCTCATTGTGGTTTTGATTTACATTTCTCTGATGACATTGAGCATTTTTTCATGTGCCTGTTGACCATTTGTATTTCCTCTTTGGAGAAGTATCTTTTTAATTCTTCTCTCCATCTTTAAACTGGGATTTTTACTTTGTTTTCATTAAATTGTATGAGTTCTTTGTGTATCTTTGTTATCAGACCCTTGTCACTTGTATGAAGGGCAAAATTTTTTCCCCAGTTGGTTGTGGTTTTTTTTTTGTTGTTGTTTTCTCTGTTTTCTCTTTTGCTGTACAGAAGCTTTTTAGTTTGATGTAGTCCCAGCTGTTTGTTGTCCTTCATTTTTTTTTACCTGCAATAGTTGTATCCAGAAATGAATTTCTGGATTGTAACTCATGGAGGATTTTGCCCACATTTTCCTTTATGTAATATTATGGTTTCCAGTCTTACATCCAAGTCTTTTATCCATTTTGAATTGATTTTTATACATGGTGTGGGGGAGTTGTCTTGGTTCATTTTTTTTTGCATATTTTGGACCAGTTTTCCCAGCACCATTTATTGAAGAGGCTGTCCTTGTTCCAATATAAGTTTTGCACTCCTTTGTCAAAGACTAGTTGACTGTATATATGTGGTTTTATTTCAGGGCACTCAATTCTGTTCCACTGGTCTTATACCAGTACCAAGCTGTTTTAATTACTATGGCTTTGTAGTATAATTTTAAGTTTGGGATCTTAATACCTCCATCATCTCTTTTTCTTAGTCAGGAGTCTTTTTGATATTCTAGGTGTTTTTTTATTCCATATGAATTTCAGTAATTTTTGTTCTATCTCCTTAAAGAATGTGACTGGGATTTTTATAGGGATTGCATTGAATTTGTAGATTGCTTTTGGTAGGATGGCCATTTTGATTAATTTGTAATTGTTGTACAATTTGTAAACAGTTTGTAATTGTATTTTGAAGGCTGTTTTTATCTAGGTTGATACTTTATGTCTAATATTTCCTGCTATTTGAAAATCGTTAGTTCTATGCAGGCTGTTTTGGTTTCTCCTTGGTATTCTTATGCACAGTTGATACCCACCTATCTATTAAATTCTGTCATATAGTACCCACTTTAAACATTTTATTCTACATGAAAACTTCTATTCCAAACACATAATCTTTTATAAAATGCCTACAGTACTATATTTTTGCTCTGTCATTTTCTTTAGCATTTTTTGAAGCTGTGACCCCAACATGGGCAGTGTTATTTGTTCATTAAATTTAGGCATTGCCATTAGTTGTGTATGAAAAATAGGGAGGTAAAGAATGGCCTGAACCAGATAAGGGTACTTCCTTCTCTCACTTTGTTGCAAATCTTGAACAGCCTTTGTGAATATGCAAAACTAGTACCCCAGGGCTATTGTTTCAAGATCTGGGTAGGGAAGAGAAAATGAATCACCAGAAGGGCTTGTAAAGAGAAATTGGAACCTCTGGTTTTCAGGATGGGAACCAGAGCAAGAGAAAGGAGATAAAAAGGTGAGCCAAAGAGATAGGTGGGAGAGACATGAGAATAGTGGGTTGGTTAAGAGGAGCCTGAGTGGCCAGGCTGGGTGAAAGCCTCCTGGAAAAGTGAGCCGGTGATGGTGAGGAACCATGGTGGAAGAGTGACCAGCAGAAGGGTAGCTGGTGTGGAGTTGGATATCAGAATGGCAGGCCAAGGGTGACCAGGGGCTGCTGAGGGCAGGCCTGGTGAATGTGACCAGAAGCTGCCAAAGGTGGGCCCGGTAAGGGAAGAAAGATTGAAGAACCTTGAAGATGCTGAGCTTGGAACACAGGAGAGGGAAGAAACAAAAGAGAAAATGGGAAAGAAAAACAGGGTTTTGCAGAGTGCCTGCCTCAGGTTTGAAGGGGCAAAGGGGCACCATCTTGGACATGTGTCTTTGGGAACTTTGGAACTAAAAATGGTGTCTGGGGTAAGATAAATGGCCACTTGTGGTATTAAGGACTTTTTTGTTTGACTTTCTGTTTTCCTGGTTAATTTCCCTTGTTAATAAAACCCTGTTGTATAAATTGCAGATGAAACTGCTACATGCAGATGGTAATAATATGAAAGAATCTGAGCAGCAGAATCTGCATTTTAAAAGTGCCACTTTCCCCCCACCCCCCTTTGGCTTGTTAATTAGAGACTTCCCCCATTTTGACCCAATTTCATTGTATTTGGCTAGCTTTAAACAATTTAGTTTTCCCAGCTAAACTGAAAGTTCTTAGAAGTCAAAATTTATTAGATTATCTCCAAGGCCCTCAAATAGATCTCATACAAACCTGAGGAAATCCTTTCCCAAACTGCACAATTCCACACCTAGCAATTTGGCCCAACATAAAATTCTAATGTAGGTACTTAATTCATCCTGATTCTCAGTGATGGACTATTTTAACCAAGCTCTTCTAAATATAACTCAAACTCTAAATTATCAGAATGTTTAATGAAGCTGTAATGAAATGTTGTACTATATTTTCTTTTACTACTGGAGACTTAATCACTGTTTATGAACTTAAAATATCATTTTGATTCTAAATGAATTCTCATTGATTAAAGATTATACTGTGCCAAGGATATTGAGAGGCAATATCAGTGATGAAGGCTGTAATAAAAATTTTTTAATATTATATGATTATTACATGATTTTTCTTAGAAGTAGACTATATATTTTTGTTCATTTTCATTGATATGTATGTTATCAAATTTATTATTATTGAGCATATACTTTTCTTAAATTATTGTATACCACATAGCTCTCCCACCACCACATCACTTATGATACTCATGTTTCTTAAAGTATAATCCATAGACTCGTTGCTTCAGAACTACCTTGATGATTATAAATTCAGATCCCTGGACTCTATTTTTGACTATGGGGACTCTGGAAATTCACATTTTACAGGTACATTAGGTTATTCTGAGTCACACAAATATTTGAAAGTGACACTTTCAAATACACATCTTTGCTCTTCTGCTTTTATTTGATCTTTTGTTCATTTTCTACAATTTCTAGAATGTATCTCTAATTATAAATTGTGCTTGTAATCAGTGAGGCTGGCATCCATTTTAGCATCTCAGTTCATGTCCTATGCACTTTGTGCTTATTCTGCAACTTGAAGATTTTATTTTTGGTATATCAGGTTGTTAAACATAGACTATGATTGTTTGGGAAATTTTCCCAAAGGTTTTACAAAGAAAGCTTATTTAGTTCAAAAAGTAAAAAAAATAAAATAGAGGTAGAAAAGAAAAGTAGGGAGAAAATCTTAGAAGTATTTATTTCAGTGTTTGATACTGACATACAAAATTTGTACATCAAAAATGGAACTTTAAGCATTAAGCTACATTCATTGAACACACAGGTTTAGGTTCACGAGACTTCAGTAAAAGTTGACCTGTCCCACCACTGTGGTTTATACAATTGTTAATGAGATTTGGGTGATAGTCTTCTAGAAATAAGGAAACAGTGCAAAAAACCCCCAGATATCATAGTCTCTCTAATTGCCATGCAATCTTCAGTCAAGTCAGTGTTTTTTCCCTCTAGACTTTAAAGGACTGGAATGAGTTGTCCATTTGTGGGAAAAATGATACAAAACGTTGCAAATCCAATCAATTTCCTTTGGATTTGGTCAGTCTTCTCCCTGTCTTCAATCTATTAAAGTCACACTTTTGATTTGGTGGGAAGACATTCAGCAAATACAGAACTGAAATCCCTTTTCTTTTCCACCCAGGGAGTATAGTTTAGGGAACATCAAATACCTATGCTATTTTTCTTACTTAAACTAGACTGCAGGAATAGGACTACAGAAACCTTCTTACTTTTTTTAATTGGTACTCTATTCCTCACAATAATACAATAAAGATAAATATGACAATGCCCAGTAGACTTAAGGCAAGAAAAAGTCAAGTTCTAAATATTAATATTACTTGTGGCCTTTGAGACAGCTAGTCTGCTCACCTAAGTTGCTGTTATCAGCACGGTGTGAATGATCGTTGGCCTTACTTTCTCCCCATGGCTCTGTTCCTAAAGTCACAGTGAGCATATGTGGAAATAGCCAGATTTAATACAAACACAAATGTTTACTCTAGCTGTGCTCAAGACTTGTTATAACAATCTTCGGAAAGTGAATTGTTTTGCCAAGTAAAATCTTAAACTGTAAACTGATAATTAATATTTCAGACATGTTAGGTATGTGGTTTTTTTTTTTAATCTTAGCTTTAAGACACTTCACATTTGATAACCAAGTGAGAGTTTCCTTCAAGTAAACAAATTAAGTTATGAATTTTGATGTTCTGAATATGCCAGGGGCTTCTGAAGGTCTGTGCATGAACTAAGCCTAGATTATTCCCTTTTATTGTTGACAATCATGTCTGGAATTATGGAAAATGGCATAAGCTCAGCTCTGAGAAATGAAACTAGGAGGACAAAGCAATATTTATTTTTATTGCTTTCTGAAGATATGCATCACTCTTGCCATCTTTATTGCAATTGTCACTGGATACGTTTATTTTGTGTGCAATTTTGTGATCTTGCCCATACATGCAAGTTAGTTCTCTTGTCCATTTTGAATTTAATTCTAAGCCATAAAATGTTTTCTGGATTTGCATTTGATAAGCAGAGTTTGTGAACAAGTAGGGATAACATTATATAGAATGACTAATAAGCGAAAATCTGGGATAGAACCAGAAAAAAATCTTAATTTCTATTTATGTCTTAATGAAGTTTAGATGTATTCTTTATTGAGATGAATTTTAGTAATATCCAGAATATTGATAGCATATTCAAGATAATTCACACTATGTTGAATGCTAATCATATATCTATATGAAAATAGATATGAAGAACACTTATCTAACTTGAAGATTATGTTTTGTGACTAGAGACGTGGTTACTTTTTTGGTGTTTCTTAATACTTCTTTTCTTCTTACGATCCAGTTCTAGAGTTATTCACTCAGTTTAACTGATTTGTTCTTCAAAGTCAGAGTATTTATTAAAATATATATAAAGTATCTCTTAGAAAAGAGGATTTATACGACTCAAGCATGCTTTGCAATTATATTCTGTAATCACTATGATTAAGTAAAGATTTTTTATTAAACATAGTATTTATTTGTATAAATAAAATCATATAAATAAAATAAGTTGTATAAGTACAAAACAGTATAAAATTTTAAAACTTCTATAAAAGTACATATGAGCAAATTTAGAAAAAAATCTTCTGTAGTCCCTCTATCCAGCAAGGTTAACATGTTGATAAGTTTTCTCTCTTTTTTCTTTTTCTTTTTTTTTTGTGTGTGTGCATGATATGATACACTCAAATGCATAAACATATACTGCTCAAAGCTAAAATGTTCACAGTATAGTCTTTGAATGGAAATCTTTAAATAGAGATGGTAAAGGATTTACATAATCAAAACTCTCCTTTTCTTTTCCCTCAGAACCAAAAGCATTCAGTTATAGCTTTACTCTCATTTCAGTTTTCTCTCACTGTAGTGCACTTGGTTGACTAGAGGATATTCAGTTTCCAGAAAAAATATTTGCTCTTAATTCTGAACCTACACACTTTCTGTTCCTTCTGACTGGAACACTTCTCTGTTCCCAATCTTCATTTTACACATTTATACTTGTCTTTTTCCATGAGTCTGTCCCTATCCTTTTGCCCTATGTTAGAGGGTTCTAGTGATCTAATGGGACTTCATATTACCCTCTCTTGAAATATACCACACTAAATTATAGTTGCTTCTGTGTCTGTATTTAACACTAGACAGAAGAATCTGTGAGAGTAGAGACTGCATCTTTTTTTTATTTCTATTGTAGACCCAGTGCCAAGTTGGAACCTAGTAGATACTCAGTTAACATGTTAAAAGTTAGCCAAGAAACCAAGCCTCCATATATTGCTTATATTTTATAGGACCTGATTTTTCCCATCTGTAATAGCCTACTGAAGACTTTTCTTGATTAGGTTTATGACCTCAAATCTCTGATCTGCTGTTGAGAAAACTGTCACTGAAATAATTCTCTGACTTTATTCTCGACCTGTTATTGTTAAACATCCTTATGTCAATCGAACAGTTTTTGTTTGTTTAATCTCATTTGTAGATACTGAAAGTGCTTTGTGGAAACTTTGATGAGAGGTCATTTTGTTTCATATAACTAAAGCTTAAGATAAAGAAAACTGAATGCCTCAGGAATTATTTTATGCTTTTTAGCTTTGTGAAAGTTTACAAAGGAGAAATAATTTATCTTTATATTTCTAATATCTAGGATGTATTGGGATCTTGATCAATGTTTTCACTCAAAATAATTTAGGATGACTCTCTTTGATATATTTGGACGTGATATTTTCTGACTAACATTTACTAAACACTTGTTAAATGTAAAGTCACCTCTTACTCCTGTCAATGACTGAGACCATTGGTGTGGATAATTGAAAATTGGAGCAGCTGTCACTGATGAGATGGATAGAGATAAACACTGCTTGGCAACTTCTCTCCAGCTCTGTGGTCCCTCTTGACCTTCTAGATGGATGATCGGATTTGACTAGATGGAGTGGGTCTTATGTGTAAATACTTTATAAGTTTGCCTTCAGTTTTCATTTTCTGTTTGGTTTCAAATTGTATCCTATGGGAAAATGTAAACAAATAAAGTAAAAGTTAGTAAAAATTGGAAGCAAAGTGAGGGAAAGATAATAAGAATGAAATATATAGTTTGATTTCAATGTTACAATTAGTAAATTTGTTGGGTAGCATCATAAACAGGTTAATGCATGTACTTTGTAAGCATACAAGGTTCTATGGGAGTTATAAAGCCTATTATTTTGGGTAAATCAATTATTGTTGTATAATATAATGAATAAGGCTTAGGGCACTTCTGTTTTAATTTAAAAATAGACTTGTGAAATTTAAATTTATGTGCATGTGCTAGTATCCAAATAAGGCCATCAATTTCTTCTGTTCCTCTACATTCATTTTGCTTTACCAGTCCAGAGACAGAGTCTATCTCTTCCAAATGAATTTTAAATGGCTTTACTTGCTTTGTCCAGTAGAATGCAGCTCAAGTGATGCAATGCCAGGTCTTGGTCTAAACCTTAAGGGAACTGGTAACTTTTACTTTATTTCTTTGAAGCAGCTGCTATATGAAAGTCTGACTCTTGAGACTGCCCTGCAGTGAGGAAATCCAAACTAGCCATGTGGAGCAGCCATGGGGAAGAGCACCAAAGTGTTACTTATATGAGTGAAACGTTCTTGAAATTTCCAAGCTAATTTAGTCTCTGCATGATAAATTGAGTAAGTGACCCCAGCCAATGCTGCTTCAAGCAGATCTCCCAGTTGAGTCATCAAAAACAAAAAAATAGTTGTTTTAAAAATTTGTTTTGAAGGTCAGGCATGGTGGTGCATGCCTGTAAGCTGTAGCCTAGGAAGCCATGGCCAGGACCAGGGATCGGGGATCAAGTCCCACCAGGGGCAAGTAACAAGACCTAGTTCAAAAAAAAATATATATATATATAAATATATATAAATATATATAAAAATATATAAATATATATAAATAAATAAATAAATAAATATATATATATATATATATATATATATATATATAGCTGGGCATGGTGGTGTACGCCTATATTCCCAACTACCTGAGAAGCTGAGGCTGGGGATTGCTTGAGTCTGTGGTACCCTGGGCAATGTGAGCCTGCGGTTTCATGGGCAAGAATAGCGAGACCCAGTCTCAAAAAAAATTGTTTTGAGTCAATTGTTTTGTAAAAATGGATAAAATGATAGTTAACTCATGGCTTCTGATATTGATTTTTAAAATTTTGTATTGTACAATTGTGCAACTGAAATTTTTGAGGAGTATGGAATCTAAATGTTCTCATTCATACACAAAATAAAAATGTGAAGTTATGGATATGTTAATTAAATGCAAGGGATCCTTTCATAAAATGGATATATGTATGCATGTATGTATCAAACAGTCATGATATACATCAATTATCTCATCATCCTTTTCAATATTACCTCAATAAAACAGAGTATATTATTATGGCATATATGTATATGAATATTATAAACAGTATATGTGTGCATATGTTTGTGTTAATGTGAAGACATCAGAATATCAAAATAGTTTGGCTTTTAGGATGAATTATGACTAGGAACAATCATCTGTATCTATAAATTTTCTGTTATTTTTTTGACCTGATCAAAATCTGCTTCTAATTTAAATTCATTTATAGCATTTTTTTGGTAATTTGTACTAAGTAGATAAATAAATGTATGTGCAGTAAATTCCAATCATGAAATGCAAAAATCCTTCAAACTGGTGACAGTTTCAGACTAGAAATGAAAAATCAGTATTTGTAATTAGAAGTAGGAAATTTCATTAAAAATACTTGATTGAGGCTTAGCAAATATTTTCTATATTCTGAGATTAAGATAAAATAGAAACCTATTTCAGTGTCAGTGGAGGAAAAGTGAAAGCAGCTATACCTTCTAGCCTTCTAAACCTTTCATCAAGTGATGACTAGCTTCAAAGATCAGTAAAACATATCATCACTCCACAAAGCTCATGTATCCCAAATCAAATTCAGAAATGAAAATCGAGCAACTGCCCTTAGTCCATTAATTCTGTTAGCTTCAAGTCTGGACATAGTGGGCACCCTTGAGGATTTCTCCAGGAACCCCAAGATTATTTGCTGACTGGCATTTGAGTCTCTGGTAAAGATTCAGTGAGAAAACAGATGTTATTCCACAGCTTTGCTTTGTGAAGAGTAACAGATGAGTTGATAGAGGCTTTCAATCTGAGAGCAGAGAATGTAGGCTGATCAGAATCCCAATCACTTGGTAGAAGATGATAGAATAGAGCAGAGAGCAGTGAAAGGATGAATTAAGATGGCATGCTGTGTTTTATCAATAAAAGTAATAGTAAGAGATATATTTCTTAGAATTACTTAACCAGGAGAAAGCTCTCTAGAATGATATATTTTGCTTATAAAGCAGTGTGAAATGGGATAGATCACACTGTCAATTTAATGGCTCAGTTTGCTTGCATTTATATTAACAGCAAGATTATTCTTTGTATTCATTCAAAATGAATGAAAACATAGGAATCTGGCTCTAACTATAAATCTCTTTCTGAAGGAAACCTTTTGTCATCTTACTCTCTTCTTATTCTTTAGGTTGGAGCAGATCAGAAAATTGAACAAATGATATTTTATATTGGGGATCCTAGTGTTACGCCCTATAAATTTGGCTTAGCATGAAGGGTATTTTTCTCTAGGAATTAAAAACATGATTTCCATTTTGAGTGAATTATGTGACATCTACTAGATAATAATTCAGCTTATGGTAATATGAGTGATTATTCAGTATATTTTTGTGAAGGACAGGTTTCAAAATTATTTCTTATAAGTGATGTCATGGTTTTAATGCATTTGGTACAAAGGTACCAAAGTAAGAAGATAATCAAAGTTCATTCATCAGTGTTTAGTGGGTAAATACACAGTCACATATGTCAAGTCTGTGAAAGTATGTTTGTTACACAGAAAATCAAATAGGGTTTTTCTTTGTCCTGCAAATATGAACTCCTTCCTAAGTAGCTATTAAAACAGTATATAAGAATAAATATTAATGTCCTTTCTTTATGGTGGCGTTTGTTATTTATAATCCTACAGGTCAGTATGATGAAAAGTAGTGTATTGTGTTACTATGTACTATGTTATATCTGAGAACAGTGGAACACCTGATTGTGATTAAGAGCCTGATTTAAATGACAATTCTGTGTGACTTTTGAAAGAGTTAAATTACTTAACTCAGTGCCTAGTAAACTCATCTTTAAAGTAGTATCTTTTTTATTATATTGACTTTTAAATAAGGATTAAATAAGCTCATGTATGTAAAGCTAAGAATGACACACTATAATTTTATTAATAAATTTTACTTATTTTGATACTTTTCTAGGTCTTGAGTAGAATGAGGATATGGAAATACAGGAATAATACTTTCTTGTGGGAATGATTTATTTAGAATGTATGCTGTTCTTTCTTATTTGAAATAAAGGATACATTTTATCGTTAAGACCTTCAAAGAGATCTCATAACCTAGTTATGGAACTACTCCATTCTTGTCAGAGATTTCTTCAGGGTAACCAACCCTATTCTGATTTTGTACTTAGAGAAGACAACCTGCCTTCCCTTTCCTCCTTTCAAGAGAATTTGTGATTTTCAATATTTTTTACATAAATTGATTTTTTGCACCCTTGTTACAAAATTATTTTCAGAACTCATGAATTGTTGACTTTAAACAGCCATTCAATCCCTTTTTATGAAAAATTCATGTTATATATAGTACATAATATATAATACACATACAAAAAGGAATACACACACAAACACAATTGTTCAGAGGATAAAATGTCACTTTGGAAGGATAATAGTGCAGGGAGATCTGGGGAAATTTTATGGAGAAGTTTGGATTTGCTTTTAAATGCAGAAAGAATGTTCCTAAATGGCATAGAGGGATTTCAATCTAGGAACAGGGACAATACATACTCTAGGAGGGAAAGGACCAGATTAAAGTAAATCTAGAATACATGGCTGTGAATGCTGTCAAAGAATGAAGTATCTAGAAAATAATGACTTATGTTTTAGTGTCCTTTGTAACTTTCATTTCTGATTTTATTTATTTGGGTTTTCCTATTTTTCTCTGTGAATTTGGCTAGCAGTTTATTTGGTTTTTCTTTCAAAGAACTAGATCTTGGTTTCGCTAGTTCTTTGTGTTGTCCTTTTAATCTCTAATTTTTTTGCTTTAATTTTCATTATTACCTTCCTTCTGCTGACTTTTGGTGTAGTGTTTTTCTTCAATTTCCTTGTTTCTTTTTTCCTTGTGTTTTTGTCAATTTATTTTGATGACTTTCTGTGGTGTTTTCCCTTTACCTATGCTTCATGGCTTTGCTTCAGATTTTTGTTTTGTACTTACCATGAGGTTTGTATTGAAAGTCTCATATTTCAAAAATCCTTTTTTTTTTTGCTGACATTGTCCTGTTTGCCCAACAGGTTCTGTCCTTTTCTTTCCATTTATATTTTTTATCTCATAAATTATCCCTTTTTGTACTGTGATATCTATAGCAAATTGGAGTAATTATAATTTTTGTTAATGCCTCTTTTTTTTTCTTAAATTCTTTTAAAAAATCTATATATAAATTTCACATCATTGTAATCCCAGGGATATTCCCTCACCCTTACCCCCCTCCCCTCACTACCCAAAGTTGTGTGCTTCAGTTTGGTGTTACCTTGTTTTGACTTTTCCTCAGGGTTTTTGTTTATTTTCCCTATATCCCATATATTAGTGAAACCATCTTATTGACATTCACTCTATATTTTAGTGTTTAATATCCTGTTCTAAGAGTTACAACCTCCGGATGCTGTTTATTTAACATTTTGTTCAATTATTTTGACTTATTTTTTTATTATTCAGATAGCACTCCTTGTACTGTTTCTTTAAAAGAGGTCTAGTGATGATAAAAACTTCATTAAGTTTTTGTCAGGAAAAATCTTTCTTTCTCTGAAGGAGCAATATGTAGGCTAAAGTAGTCTTGGCTGGTAGTATTTATCATTGAGTATTTTTAATACATTATTCCACTTCTCATGGGCCATAGCATTTCTGTTGAGAAGTATGATGCTAACCTTATGAGAGTATCTTTTTTTACCTCCAGTATTCTTTTTTAATCATGAACATACATTTCTCGCTACTCATTTGATTTGTCTACCATGTTTTGTTGTTGTCACTCTCTTTGTTTAAAATTTAGATCAGTACCTAAAAAATCAACTCCTTTTCTTTTTCTTTTACATTCATTAACTCTACTTTCATTCATCATTCATTCATTCATTCATTCATTCATTCATTCATTCATTCATTCATTCATTCATTCATTCATTCATTCATTCATTCATTCATTCATTCATTCATTTGGCAGCTGTTCATGCCAAACGAAAGTGACCCAGGAATTGTGGAAGGTGTTCTGCTGTGTCAGTGGGGAGAGAGAGAGCATGGACTGTGGGAGACCTGAATCTTGTTGGCAACTGCTTCCCCCCCACCCACCCAAATCTGCTATTATCCCTCCTTTCAGGAATCCTGGATCTGAGACTTGATTGTTTCTTGTTGATATATTCTGAAATATCAATACTGATCTGGTGGGAGGGAGGTGAGGAGAACTGTAATAGATAGCACCTTTTTTTTCACCTTCTTTGCTGGGATCACAGTCCATGTGGTGCACCTCAGATTTGCTACTATGGTGCTCACTTGGGTGAGGGTATAGCTTCCCTAAAATATCTGTTCTCTCCTCCCTCAGGTCCTTTGTTTGGACTGCCAAACTGGCTCTTTCTGTCCCTCAGATCTGCTATCTCTGTTAATCTTACTCCACACTGGTTTGTGGATTTCTCCAGAGATCTGTGATGATGAGAGAAAGCTTCAGAGAAATTTGAGGTAGGAATCCTAGAGTTGACCTATGAATTATAAATTTAAGTGGTGAAATGTAAAAGGCAATTCAACTCATGCCACCATGATCTGATGGATTCTCAAATTATTGACTTTATCTTAATATAAAGAGTAGAAACATATTTTTTTTTGCCAAATGAGATAAAACTTTGCAATATAAGTTCAAATGGGAAAGTAATTATATCACTATTCTGCTGAAATTCCTATAATGAAGTCCTTTCATTTGGTTCACCCTTACTTTGTCATGAACTTACTCATTCAGATAGGTCAGATCTTAAACACTCTTTTCTGCAAGGTAACACTTTTAACTCCTCAACTCTGAGCATATGCATCTCTCATATTTTCTCATAAGTATCATTATTTCACCATATTTGTCTATTTACTCATGTACTCATCTTGAGGCAAAAAGTTTTGCAGGTAGGGATCATATTTGCATAATCTACCATTTCTCCCTCCCCTGTCCTTTAGAATTCACACAGCGCATAGTAACATTCAAATGAATAAATGAATTTTTCATTTCCACTTATGGATAAAAAAATTCATGATGGTCATAACAACTTTTCAATAGCATTTATTATACTTCAAAAAACAGGAAAAGTGAAAACTTAAAGAGGACTTTTAGCTAGCTACAGAGCTACAGGGGAAATCCCATAACCACTGACCTAAATTTTACTTTCTATCAGTATAGATGGGGAGTCATTATTTGGAGGGTTTCTTATAAAGGAAATAAACTATATCTAACAAAATAAATATTGAAGTTTGAACTGACTTTAAATATTCTAAATGAGGAATTGCCTTGAAACTGATGATGTATTATTTAATGCAAATATTGGTTTATATGTGCATTTCATAATTCAAGAATGAGCTTATACTCATTGTTCCATTTTATGGCACCAGTTTTATAGTCTTGCAATTTTATTGAATATTGATTATAGTTTTGAATACTAATAAATCCAATAATAAATTACAATAATGTTAATTTTATTTCAAAAAATATTCTTACTGCTATATAGAAACCTTTGCTAATCCTTTTTCTTAAATGGTTTATAGCCTATGACTAAAGTAATAGATATCTACCGAGTAACCTTGCCTAATATGTAAACAGTTCTTACCAACTATGAACTTCAAGTAACTTCATCTTTTGTCTGATTTATGGCTTATGTTCTCTTTAACCTCAAGATATATCTGACAGCCTATCTTAGGATGAAATATTCATGAAGTTTCATAGCATTCATTACCATTTTATGATTCTTTTAGTTGGTATAACAACAATCCTTTCTAGTACTCTATTAAATCAGGAAGCATCTTTGTAAATCACTAGCCCAAGTGCATGAAACCATCACTGTTAATGTTTTTTCTGTGCTGCAGAACATGCTCATGCATAGGGAAAATTCATGCTATCAATTATATCATCCTCCTTCAACATGCTAATTTGTTTGGGAAATTCCTGTCTGATCTCTTCTAGTTCTAGTTTTTTGAACTTAACAACTAAAGTGAGAAATCTTTGAAAGCTTTGGATAAAATTATGTTACTCTATGTTAAAAAAAAACAAACAGTAACTGACAGTGCAGAACTGCTTTTGCAGATTACTAGTAGATCGCATTTTCTGGACAGGCAGGATAGGATTCTGAAGAACAAGCTGATGGGGGAGTGAGGGGAGAAATAGAAATCACTGTCCAAAATTTACCTTACTTTGCTATTTCATTATAAACCTCTGAAATTTTGCTTTCAGAGCTTTGGGTAACTTTGTTCTCCTAGTTTTATACAGGAAATTGGCAAGATTCCTATTTGATAGTGATGTTTTCATATCTTGATATATGTAAATTATTATGACAAATATCTCTAAATTATTTTAAAAGTACCAAAAGGCTTAATTCCTTCTTTAAAGATATAGTGTTTTTAGTTTCAAGACTCAGAACTTTCTTCTGTCTTGTTGTTTTGAAATAGTCAGTAAATTATCAAATGTTATCATTTAAAGATTGCAATTTCAATTTAAAGTAATCAAAGGTATTCATATTTGGGATTTAAGGCATGTTTCTTGGTTGTTTGAAATCAAACTTTAGTCATAATCAACAAAAAAAATAATCGGCCACCCTGAGCATATGTTGGATCTTAAATGGATTTTATAATTTGACATGATTGGAAATGTTATGTTTAGGAAAAGGAAAATAATTGAGCTTAGAAGTTTGGGTGAATAGTCATGGTGAGAATGGAGGGAGAATGAGAAATTAAGAAATAATGAAGGTGCCACACATTCTTAACATGAAAAGTATGCTAACAAAGGATATGCAAGCATCCCTTTCAGTGCCTATTATGTCATTATCATGGGATATTTCAGTTGAGAAACCAATGGGAAAGTAATTTTAAGCCTCTTAATAGCTAACTGTTTTTACATCTATCTCACTTAGAGTGTGCTACATGCAAGCCAGATGGCTGCAAATGTTATTCTAGTTTACAAGCATGGAGATTTTTGTATCACTGCCAAAGCCATTGTCAAAATGTCCCATATCAAAATAAAACAAAAAATAAAATCCTCTCTTTTCCAAACTTCTGAAAATTCCACAATAGCAATAAAATACCATCCCCTCCTAGAGGTGTTGGCAGTTAAAAGAAAAAATTATCCATCCCTAAACAGCTTGTTGTCTGAACTAACTGAGTAGTGGGGCAGCCAAAAAAAGAACTGCATCATTGAGGAACTCATGAATTTTCCAACAATCAGCCTTTGGAATTCAGAACCACTCACAAGAGGCCAAGTCTAAGGGACTTGGCACAGAAATCAAGCACTCAAAAGGATCGCATGATGACAAGAAGGGTTTGGAAAATGTTAACTATATTTACCCTCAGGCGAAGGAAAGTAAGTGTCTATGCAAAGTTTTGGATCTGCTAAGCAAGGTCTCCTAGATATTATGTGCGTTTCGATGAAAGGCAGTTTTACTTTGAATAATATAGGAAAATATCACTGTAAAGTGTGAGTAAATGATTCCATAAGGTGGTTCCAACAAGTAACAGAAGTAGTAACAATAAATCCCCTATCTCATAGAAATTTAAAAGACCCTTTCTACTGTAAAATTGTTTCAAAATTGAATGATATGCTAATACATTTTTGATAAATGAACGTTGTTAACATATAAATTTCAGGGTAAAATTCTTATAAATTCCAATGTAATAAGTTCAATTCTCTTGGACCCTCAATCAGAACCTACACTTTGTTTTAAATATCTACAGTGTTGATGTATTCTTACTTTCTGTAAAAGAATATCAATTTAATATAAAGGAGGATTTTCCTGAGGGTAAGTTAGAATTTGGAGGCAAGGCTTAAGACAGTAAAATAATTTTCTTGTATTATTATTTGCTGTTAAGAACACATGATGCGGTGAGGATTCATTACTGTTATTTGCAATGTTTTAGTAGAAGAAAAATTATCTTGTTTCTGTGTTGCTCCCTGAGAGAGGCTCACATGCATTCTATACATTCCAACTCCTCAACTTCCTCAATTTTATATTTCTGTTCCTTTTTTTTTTTTTTTTGAGTGTGGGAGGTTGTTACCAATTGAGAGCACCAGAATCAGATACTGAAATGGTGTTTGAGGATAAATGACTTTATCCGAGGTCAATATTTGTAAAGGAAAAAGATGGAGCAGATCTGGGCAAAGGGAGATATTGAATTGTGATAAATGCCTGGCAAGACTTTGGCAAATATGCAGGGATCAGAAACTGGTCACTAGAATCCATTCCTGGGCCACCATTGGGGGTATGCTGTCATAAGGAAGAGTGTAACAATGGGGTAGATAACTCTTCAAAGCTGAGGCATTTGCTCATAAAGAGCTGGTTTTTGAAGGCTGTCTGCTAAGCATCCCTGCCATAGTTAGTATTTCCTATAACTGTCTTTCTCCTATCAAGTTCCTTGACTCTCCCAAGGCTCTTGCTCAGCATGGCAAATGCATACTTCTCAGCAAGAGCATAATCTCTTTATCCGTTGAATGAGGGAACATTGGATGGCTGGTGACTAGTTTCAATATTAGGCAGAATCACTGATATACCCCGATATACCCCTTCTGCAATCTCTGAGCTCCTGTAATTGGCTTACCTGCCTTGATGTGAACTCTGGAGATTGCTTCCTTGCACTGTGACCTCTGGGCATATTGTCCAAGACCTTAACGGCAGGGGATACCTAAAGCACCATCTTTCCAAAGCCAGGGAACTCTTAATACCCCCCCTGCATGACCTCTGGAACTGCCCCCAAAGTGTTCAGTCAGAAACTCTGAGTGATCACAGTGAACAGAGCTTGCAAAGGGCATCATGGTTGTTGGTGGCTAGTGTATGAAGTAAGAATATTACCTTTTTCCCCAGAGCATGTTCTCATTGAAACTCCCAATTTGCTATTGGAGAGAGTAGAACTCATAGGAATATATAAAAGAGCAAAATGGAGAGACAGAAAACACAATACATGGCAATCTCTAGGGAGTATAACACCAGAAGGAGAGAATAGTTCTGCAGAACCCAACCACAAAGATATAGATGATCTTACTTCCCCTTTAGACTGATCAAAATTGCCATGATAAAGAAGTTCAAAGAAATGGAAGCAACTACAGGGAAAAACAATGAATGTCTTCAGAAATATAATCAATGAACAGAAATTAAGAATTGAAGATTTAAATAAGATGATAAGAGATTTTCAAGATGCAAAAATATCAACAGAAGAGATAAAAATTTCTTGAGAAAGCTATGGAAGTGGACTAAATAAAAAGATAGGACTGAATTAGTGACCTTGAAGAATCATAATGCACCCCAGGTGGATGAAATAAGGGTAATAGAATGAAAAGAAACACTTTGAGATCTATCTGACTCCAGGGGCAAACGCAACATAAGAATAAGGGCCTTTGGGACACCTCATTACAACTTGATGAATGTGGTCTAAACTTTCCAGTCAGCCTTTGCTCTGTAATGTGGGAGTGAGATCATAGTTGTTGCTCTAATTTCTTTTTTAACTTTTATGGTACTTGTGTAGTGCTTAGCAGTTATTGTCTAAAAGCTTTTTGTCTTGCTAAACTAGCCCTTCCTTGGCTACAGAGAGAGGTTTTGTTAGAGCTTTTGTTCTGTTCCTTTTGGCATTTTCAGATTGTGAATTTATTTAGTTCCACATCAAGTATATAGGAGGTAAAATAAAACTCAGAAAATTTGCCACATATGAATAGGTTATAAACATGTATATATTTTATATGACAATATAATGTATACGAACTTATAATATGCTTGCATTATAAAATATAATAAGTAAAGTATGCTGTAAGGGTTCTAGTTGCATTTAGCAAGAAATAGGAAAAATTGTGTCCACTTCATTTTCTGAGAAGTGTAGTCTGTGCTTTTCTTTGGATGACTAAAATGTAATGCTGTAACAGAATGTCCATATTTTAGAGAAGGACCCAAATCTCTGATAGATGAACATTTTCATCCTGTATCATTTTTAGGACACTGTATACTGGGAATGCATGGCTTTACATTCAACTTGTCCTTATTAAATGTGAGTTATGTGTCAGGCACTGTTTCAGGAATATATGACAGGACAGATTATCATAGATTATTTTCTATAGCTGTTTTAACATTATTCTTCATAAATATTGTCTTTCCATATCTTTTCTTTACATATCTTATTCCCGTAGTTTCTCTAAGTACTCCCAATTATTTTCTCATTCCTAATTTTTTAGACCAAAATTTAAAAATATACCCAATCCATCATCTATCCTAGGACATAGCCAATGGAAATAGTACCTCCTGGAAATGCATTGATTGAAGGTCCACAACCTGGAAGGCCAGGAACTTTCTGCCCACCTGTTCATATTCTGGTATTTTATACCTCCATGAAACCAGAATATTACCCTGATTGGATATGGCTGTCATGAGAAATAGAAAAGAATAGATAGCTTTGGGTATACTGGACAAAGGAAGATGCATTTTTTAAAATCTGGTGGAAGTATTAATAATGCAATAGGGCCATTGAAGGAGGCCTTGTGGTAATGAAACAGTCTATGTGACTTAGAGTCAAAATCACTCTTATTTAAGCTCATAGAAGTGTGCTTTTAGATACAGTAGCTACAAATGGTTATATAAATTAAGTATAAATAAAATTTAAGATTTCAGTTTCTTTGTTGTATTTGTCATATTTCAATCACAGAAAGCGCTTTTGAATGCTGCTACTATAGAGTATTTATTGAGTATGCCTTTGACATTATGGTTGTAATATTTTCTTTTTTTAATTAAACTATATATATGTATATTACATCATTGTATATTGTCTCCCAGGGTCACCTACCACCTCCCTTCCCTGACCACTCCCACTCGTCCCCTCCCCCAGTTGTGCACTTTAGTTTGGTTGTTAGCTTGTTTTGACTTTTCCTCCTGACCTTTTGTTTGTTTTTGCTATGTTCCATATATTAGTAAAACCATTTGGTTTTTACCTTTTTCTTTTTGACTTCTTTCTGCTAACATGATTTCTTCTAGGTACATCCATGTTATCATAAATTCATCAAATTTGTCATTTTTAATTGATGAATAATATTCCATTGTGTATATATACTACACCTTTTTTTTTATCCAATCATCTGTTTTTGTAATATTTTAATTTACTGTTTTCCTCTTTAATCCCGAAGTCCTGTCCCTTTTCCCTTTGTTCTTTTCTCTA
>PVHY01017352.1:0-10228 GCA_004024945.1 Uropsilus gracilis
TTATTAACATTTTTATTTTGTTCTTTGGGTTACAACCTCTCTGTTATATAATTTTCCCCCTCCCTCCTCCCTCCGGTGCTCCCTCCATTCTCTCACACCCCACTCTTTGTTATTTATTAGCTGTGCTGAGTTCATTAGTCTCTTTCCTATGGTAGTGTCTTTTGTTTGGGTGAGGGACTGTGTTGTTGGGTCCAGGTGCACCTTGCTGTTAGATTTTTCAGTCTTAAGTTTGCGTTGGGTAGCCAAATTATATTCGTTTGTGATCTGTCCATGTTTTCTTGCTGCAGGCCGTCCTCTCCAATCCAATCCCATCTCCATTGCTTTGCTGCTTTTCCTTATGGCTTTGGTGTCGGGCTTTGGGGGTCTTGGCTCCTGCCAGTGTTGGTCAAGAAATTTCTCTGAGTTCAGGCTTTGAGACTAGGTCTCGTGATTTTTGCCCGTGGAACCGCAGGCTCTCGTTGCCCAGGGTACCACAGACTCAAGAAATTCCCAGCCTCAGCTTCCCAGGTAGCCGGGATTACAGACGCGCGCCACCACGCCCAGCTATTGTTTGGAACTAGGTCTCGCTATGGGCCCCAGGCGGGACTTGAACCGCGATCCCTGGCCCCGGCCGCTTCATAGGCTGAAGCTTACAGGCATGAGCCCCCGTGCCCGGCCCATGAGTTCAGGCTTCCCCAAGTGGCCTTTGAAGGTTATCTCCTCTGCTTTCTTTGGCAGTTTTGGTGTGGGGCCCATTATCTCCTCTTTGGTCATCTTCTCCTCTCGCTTGATGGGGGGAGGGTGTGTTGCTGTCCTTGAATATATCTCCAAGTTAAAGTCCCGGGTTTTGGCCCAGACAGTGTAGAAGTGCGCCTGGTGACATTGTGTCTCTATGGTTGTTTTTCTGGTCTTATACTGGTTCTCTTGGTTGTCCCTCTGCTGTGTCCAGCTCCGGTCTGTGGGCTGGACTTTTGCCAGGTCCCTCACCCGTTCTATGTTGGGGTTGCTCTGATGTTTAGTGGAGTAAAAGAGAGATGGAGGTAGGTCCGACCTGGGGACCGCTTGCCGGTCCATGCGCCCCGGCTTCCGGGGGCTTCACGGTGCCGCCCAGGCCGGCTTGTAAGTGGCCGCAGCCACATACTGGTGGGTGGGGAACCGCCCCCCACCCCGTTCCCCCACGGGGGAACTCACCCAGTGGGCCCGGACGCCCCTCGTCCCCCCTGGCAAGGGAGCTCCAAGAGTCATGGTTCCCGTCTGTCTTTCTTGTCTTTGTAATAAGAACCATCTCACAGGTTTGAGGTGGAATCTCACTGTGGTTTTGATTTGCACTTCCCTGATGACTTGTGATGAGCAACATGTTCTCATGTGGCTGTTGTATCTTCTTCAGAAGATACTTAGCTTCTTTTATCTTATTTACACTGGGGTTATTGTATTTTGGTTGCTGAGTTAGATGTGTTATTTGTGTATCTCAAATGTATGATATGCAAATATTTTCTCCCATTTGATAGGGTATTTGTTCTATTTTTGCTTCTTTTCCTTGGCACACAGAAGACAGTGAGAGCAGTGAAACTACTCTGTATGATGCAATACATTGTCCCTGTCATTTTACATTTGTCTAAAACCCACTGAATGGACACCACCAAGAGAGAAAACTAAGGGAAATCAAGGGCTAGAGAGTATTATGTGGTGGTCCATAACTTGTGTTAAATGTATCATTCTGATCTTAACACATTCTGTGAAATATTAAGCTGAAGGAATTTTGCTCCCTACCCCCTTGCCCTCCAATGAGCCAGGTCATCTGTTCAAAGCCATCTAGTAATCCATCATGTCTCTTAGAACAATATTCTGTGTTTGCATGTAGTCATCAGCGTACATTAGTGTACATCATGTCAGTACAACAGTTTAAGACTCAGGGTGGGAGAGAAGATTTCCAAATCAAATCATGAATCTGATAAGGATTTATTTCCAGAGTCTATAAATGAGTGCTTACAACTCAACTATAAGAAAAAAAATGATCCAATTTAAAAGTGGAAAGAGGACTTCACCAATGAAGAGACATAGATGCCAAATAGCTATGATGCTCAATATCATAGGTTACCAGGGAACGAGATTAAAAACAAAAGTGATGACATTACACACTTGCAAGAAGGCAAGAGTCCCCCCAAACGGGTAATGCTAAGTGCTGACTGCAGCAACAGGACCCCTTATTTACTGCTGACAGGAGATAAGATGAGTTTTTAGGAATCACTGCCCTAACTTATTTGAAAACTTATATTTGAAAAAAAAAATAGAAAAGGCCAGTCCTGTGTGGAAGTGTTTTTTTTTTTTTAAAGAGAAGTGTGAGCTACCTCAAGTTACTTCCTTCCAAAGACAACTAATGGATGAATAAAAATGTGTACACTGGAGTAGCTGATGGAGAACAGCACTTCACTTCTGTGGTCTTCTTTCTCCAAATCCATCACCAGGTTATGAGAACTCAGACTAAGGGAATTTATCCCTGAGCAGTGTCCTCAAAGATGTCAGCATCATTAGAAGCAAGGAGAGCCTGAGAAACTGTTGACCAGAGGTACATTAAAGAGACATGTCAGGACACCATATGGTGTCTGGATGGATGCTAGGACACAGAAAGGATATTAGGAATATTAATGAAATTCAAATAGTGAAATACTAATCAATGATCAAAAAAGATGAGTTCAGGGGAGCTAGGGATCTGGCCCGGGTGGGACTGAGTTGGGTGAGTGTGTGGGCCTGGTGCGTAGCTTTTGAGCCCAGCATCCTGCAGCCAGCCTGCCTTGGTAGTTGACTGCCCCACCCTGCAATGCCTGCTGCCCTCCACCTTTAGCCTGGAGGCTTGGGGGGGAGCTAGGGAAATGGCCCAGGTGGGACCTAGTCAGCCAGTGTGTGGCCACCCTGCACAATTGAATCCTGGTAGGGTGCCAGCAGAGCTGGTGGGGTGGGGGAGAACATGCCCATTCAGTATTATTCTCACTCCACTTAGTTCTCAGGAGGAATAAGAAGAAATAAAGAATACAAACACTGACATAGAATGGGTGAGGGACCAAGTAAAGATTCCGCCCACACATCTGAGCAGGACACAAGAGAAGAAACATTGAGAAAGTCATTGCGTAATGGACAGAGAAACGACCATGGTGATGACCTATCACAGAATCACATCTACAACCTCACTAGAAGTGTACAAGACATAATTCCAGTTCTAATATGCCATCTAAGAGAGAAAGGCATCTCTCCCCATTCCATAGGAGAGGAAGGCCACAGAGCCGGGAAATCAGCTTCATAACAAAGCTGCAAACTAAGGAAGAGAAGAATGATAGACAAAGGCCATCAACAGATGCCTCTCCACAATGAGTAACTTCTTTACTGACAATGGTTGGGGGTGAGGCTCCCTAAACCAGAGGGAAAAGCTATAAGGCAAAGAGGCAGCAAAAAAGCACAGAGAACAGATTGGAGAAGACAGCAACGAGAAGACACTGATTGAACTCACATGAGCACAAACTGGCTGCCCAACACAATGTTAAGATTGAAAACTTACCAGCCCAGTTTGCCATGTCCCAGGAACACAGTCCCTCACCCAGCAAAAGGACACCACCACAGAAAAAGGAGACCAATGAACTTAACATAGATCAGCAAGCAACAAAGAGAGAGGAGTCTGAGTGAACAGAGGGATGTCAGGAGGAGGGGAAGGCACTCCAACAACCATTTGCTGATATTGTAAGAAATTTAAAGAATTAATAAAAGGAAGAAATAAAAAGGTGAGTTCATACTATTTGCAGTGTCATCAGTGGAGTTAGAAGGGATTATGCTGAGTGACATTAGTGAGAAGGAGTAAGACAAATATTAGGTGACTTCACTTAGTATGCAGAATTCAGAAAAACCAAAGTGTCAGAAAAAAACAACAAAAAAGCTATAACTTGCCAGCTGACTATAGACCTGAGGCATTCAGCAGGGAAAGGGAAAGGAGGGAAGTCAAGACTTCATAAGGGAGGGAAGAGCACAGACTGGGGGATGGATCACAAGTGTTGTGATAGAGGGAGAGGTAAGAGGACTACCTCTGAGGGGAGAAATCAATACTTTCCAAAAATTAACATTGAAAGAACCTAAATAAATAATCTTTAAGAAGGAATTAGAACATAAAATCTGTATTTAAAATCATCTCTTGTGCAGCTATCAGATGGTATCACTTATCTGTTGAATGTAAATAACTGAGAAACAAACAACCAAAATATGGTAAGAATATATTTTGAACCATGAGAAAGAATATAATGGTTAGTGGGGGGAACTGGAAAGAGGAAGGAGTGGGAGGGAGATAGAAGGTGTCTTGGTGGGGGTGAGAGGAACATGTGTACAATGGGAGAACAAAACTGTAACTCCCCAAAAATAAAATAAAAAGTAGATAAATCTAAAAAATGGCTTTTGTGAACATGTCTAACATTCCATTACTTATTTCGCCAGCAGCAGCTACAGAATTAGGGTCTTGGAAGTCACTGTAACTGGGGTTTCTGGTCCTCTGCAATTTATCTTCACAGCAGACTGCTTTGTTTCGGCTGACTCTGCCTCTGTAGTTTTTGCTTGTGTCCAAGATTATAGTTTTCCACTTATTTTCTCCCATGAGGTGACCTGAGGACCTGCTATGTGGGACATATGTTTGAAGTGAGCACAGTCTGGTGGCATGAAGCCCTTAGCCTGTGGGACTTGATACCAGAGAATGGGAGTGAATTACAGAAAACACAGTTGGTATCAGAAAAGTGATTGCAAAAAAACCATCCCACAAAGAGAGATTCAGAGTCAACATCATGTCCTCAGTCTGCTGCCAACTGTTTATAGTTTGGACTTTGAATGATACCACATCTAAATGAGGAAAGTAGCTGGTGCAGTTTTTTGCTAGCTTGTTTCATCCTTTATGGAGAACACATAACAACTGATGAGTGTAGAGTTTCTTTCCCCTGAAACATTTCCACATATGAGTAAACATCGATAGGGAATGTGAGTGCACACACAGATCAGTCCTGCTGAAGTCTCACAGACCTGGTGTTTCATGCCCGCAAGAAACAAGGCAAGGGAGATATGTGAGCAACCATCTTGCCATCCCGCTGTAAGGATTGTGAGGATAAGCCATAGAGACAGAAGTAGGACTCAATAACATAGAGTCAAGGCATGAGTGTAAAGAATGTCATTTATTTATTCCTTTCTCTCCCAGACAAACCTGAGAGCCTATAGCAGACTGAAGGAAGTTCTAGACATCAAATGCTGTAATTGTCATTCTTGTGCTGACCTTCCCCCACTCCCTGCACCTGAACTCTCTTCCTATTTTAGAACATTCAACACAAAAATGATCTTGGGATAAGGCAGAGACCACCTCCCTCCATAAGAAAAGGAAAACTATTTTCTCATTCTTGCAGGTGACACTGCTCAAGCCCCTACCAGTAGTGACATGGTGGACAGAGAGGCTGGGTGGCGCAGCATGTGCTGGGCAAGGCTGGTATGATCAGCAGTGACAATGTCCAGTTGTCAATATTGACAGGGATAGAGTTGAGCTTCAGAGCCCACTGTGAGCACGGAGGTGTCTATGGTTGTGAGTATTGGTATCTGGGGTAGCTGTTCCTTGTGGGACCCACCCCGGGACCTTGTGGATTCTCTTCCTGGCTGTGTAGCCTCAAGCATGTCCTGTGACTTTGCCCAAAATTATGTTAGATCCCAAACACTATAAATATATACTTAATAATACTTTATGCCTAAAGTAGATAAATTTTGGATTCCAATGTTTGCTTCAAGAAGTCACTTTGGGAACTGTGTCAGACAGCTGGCATTCTGATGTTTCCTTATGCTGAACTGAGAACACATCCCAGACCTTCCACCTGACTATACTTTTCTAAGTTCTGACATTACCTCTCATAATGAACAATAGAAGCCCCCTCCCTCTCCTTCTGGAGAGAGAAAAATAAGCACTATTCAGTGTGCATGCAGATCCCCCACTTAGGCACTTGCCTGATCACTTACTGTGATAGCTCCAAGTCTAGCTGTGCACCACGGCGACTTGTAGAACTTTTTGAAGTATCAGGCATTCCCAGACCCTCCAGCTCAGAAGACCAGAACAAGGACACGTCCACTTAATAAGCTTTGTAGTTGAGGGGATGTACAACTGGTATCTCTGAACTACCTTCTGATGCTGAACAGAGGTTCAGAAGCCCAGCCTTTTAGGAGCATGTTATAAATGCAGAAGAATCTCAGGATCCAGGCTTTCTGCCAAATCCCAGGTAATTCCTGTGCCCACTAAAGTCTTGGACTTGCTGGCCCACCTGCCTTCTGGATGATGCTAAACCAGAACAGTACTGGGGATCTTGGGTGGGGGCTGATTGCCCTGCTCAGTCCAGGAACCCAGCAGCCATCCCTTGTTCCTTCTCCTCCCATAGTATCTTTGACAACCATCACCTTGCTAATGGATGGCAATTCATTAGATATCAGCTATTTATATCATCTCCAAGTCTGTTTCTCCATCCCAGACTCTTACTCTAGACTCATCTGTTCAACTGCCAGTTCAACCCTTGATTTTCTAATGGGAGTTGGGTTTCACCATCTTTAAATTCAGCACCTGCTGTCTCTGCTTCAAATATTCCAGAGTCCCCTAATCTCTACTGGCAGCAACTGCATCTTTCCACTTACACAGTTCAAGATTTGGGGTGTTCTCCTTGGGTCCTCTCTCTTACACTCTACGTTTAACTTGTAATGAAAGCCCATCTTCAGAATGTGCCCAGAACCACAACACATCCACTGTTCCCACTGCTCACACTCACTGGCTTCCTAATGTTTTTGGTGCCTCCCTTGCCCCTGTCCCACTTCTGTTCTCAGCATAGAACCCTCAATCCTTTCTGAGTCCTTATACTATGTACCTCCCTGCTCAGAGCTGCCTGTACCTTCATCTCATTCAGGGGTAAGGACAAATCTTCTGATAACCTCAAGGCCAGCTCTGAGTTTACCTCTGTTACTCTCTGCCCCAGCTACACAGACCTCCTGCTCTTCCCCTGCACGCATCCCTGCCTTTTTCCACTGAAATGAGGGTTCCCTGCTGAATGATCTTCCTCAGATGTCCTTCAAACCTTTCCTTAAAGGTCACATTCCCAGCAAGGTCATGCTGATCACTGAATGAAAGTGTCCACTTCCCTTTTCAATCCCACACACTGGATCACCTCTTTTACTGCATTTTTTTCTATAGCACTTAACCCCTTCTAACCTCTTCTTACTAGCTATGCTTCTAGTACATAGTCTGTTTCTTCCCACAAGAGCACAAGCATCATTGGTTCTTTGTTTTTCCTTCAGTAATGTTTCCCAGATGCAAAAAGATGTCATGTTATATAGCTACCACACAATAAATTTCCACTGAAAGAATGATCACTTCCTATTCTAGAGATAGTATGTTTGTTAATGTAGCCTCTGGTCATATGCTGTTTTGTGGCAGCTAGAGCACAATATCCACTCACATGGATGTGATGTGACATTGATGTTGCATCCACTTTTCTCCCAAGTGCTGCAGCATTCTGGTCATCCATTTCTCCATCTCATATCTACCCTCCTGCACACCATGCACACAAGTGTAATATAGCTCTTCAAAAAACAATCAGCGGTGACTATCAAGTCCTATTTTCCAAGCAAATATAAATTTAAAGTAGACTCTCCCTTGCATATCATGAGCTTGGTTTGGAGCCAGTATTGGGGTTAGTGAGTTAAACACAGGGACAGAGGGTAGGAGAAAATACGGGATCAATCCTTTCTGCAGATACCAGTTCGTGGCTCTAACAAGAAGGTTAGGGAAGACTGGAAAACATTCAAGCCCTAGAAGGCAGGTGAGAGTAGGGAAGGGTCTGGGAACACATCTCCCTTCACCACAGAGACACCTGTGGGCAGGGCCACCCTGGGCCTGGTGAGGACAGTGACCGACATTGCTGTCGTCAGATATTGGAGAACACATAGGACACAAGACCAGAATTTGCACAAAAAACAAAAAAAGCTTTAATCTCTATAGAATCTAGGGAAAAAAATCACAAGCACCCAAAAGAGAGGATGAGGGCCAAGTCTAATCTGAGTCTAGCTGACACAACTCCACTAAGCTCTAATTCCCACAGCCCCAGAGACTCTGCTTCTGCCTGCACAGACTCAGCACAGCAAACAGACAGCTCTGGCTGGTCCTCATGCCTCCTATTTATTTATTCTTGAATCTTAGAAATCTGATCCCTTCAATCCCACGTGACAAATGCAGAAAAAATGTCATATCTGGACTGTTAATTTCAACAAGGAAGTTGACATGATTTCTCAGAAAAATACAAAGCACAGACAGGGATGGAGCCAGCCCCACCTCTGCTGGGACAGGGAAGTCATCAGGGAGAGAATACAGCTCAGTGTGGGAGGGACTTGGTGGGCGGGGCTGGACCAGACTCCCTACCTCCTTATACCATGCTAATAGAAATGTGGACACACTCAGATTCCACTTTTAACAATGAAAACCAGGGGATTTTGAAGTCACAGTGTGGGAAATGGAGAAATCCTGCATCACTCAGTCCCCAAAAGACAGCTGTCTCACACTGTGAAAGGAAATAACCATGAAGAAATTCAGTCAATCATGAAAATGTTGACATTCTCAATAGCCCACAGCATTCTCAGTGTGTTTCAACCACTATATCCCCATAACCTTGTCCCATCCCTGACCCAAACTCTCCCCCTACAAGCCCCCAGGGTCTCACTTTTAGGGCTTAAGAGACTATCTGAGCCCTGGGCACCTTCACTGCTTGGTGTAGAAGACAGAATCTGGTCAGAGCCACAAGAGAGGAAACTACAGGAGGGACTGATTTGGGTGACTCCCCATGGGCTCCATCTACACTGTCCCCAGGGGCTCAGGGATCCAAGCCCTGATCCACACTTACCTACAGCCTGAGTGTAGTTTCCTTCTTATTTACCTGTGGGAAGAAACATCATGTGAGAACAGAGAGGAGTGAGGTCATGAAGTCCTAAAGGAGATTTCTGGTCCTGGACCACAAGGAATTTTCCAAAAATAAAGGACATAAGAGAGGACTGAACCTCGGTCTCCTAGAGCAGAAATTTTCCCCTCTGACACTTGATGGGAATCAGGTTTCATTACCAGGATTCTCAAGGTGAATAATTTGTGAGAATGTTAGCAATCAGATTCAGACTGGGCAGCACATGCATGTGAAGGGCACTTCTCATTAACCAGGTGGGGCAAGTTTAATCTAGGACTTGAACCACCAGTGGATAAGATCCATCCTCCTCCATTTCCTACTTGAGTGCATCTTCCTCCACATCACAGCTGCCGCAGCTCCAGTGAGCACAACTCCAAGGAGAACCAGGCCAGCAGTGATGCCCACAGTATGGTTGGTAGGGGCAGTGGGTTGAGGAGGTGGCTCTGGAAAGGAAGGAAAGGGAAAATGAGACCCTGGCCCCCAGTCTCATGTTGACCACTTGAAGGCCCCCAGAGGGCTCCTATTCCCTCGAACAGAGGCTCTATGTCCACATCCCTCTTCTCACCCCATCTCAGGACTTGGGGCTCCAGCAGCCCCTGATGGTGCACATGGCACGTGTATCTCTGTTCCTCTCCAGAAGACACCAGCACAGCTGCCCACTTCTGGAAGTTTCCATTCCTCCCAGGCCTGGTCTCCACCAGCTCTGTGTCTTGGGTCAGATCCTCCCCATCTCGCTGCCAGGTCAGGGTGATGTCCGCAGGGTAGAAGCCCAGAGCCCAGCACCTCAGGGTGACCTCCTGGTCAGAGGTGGGGTGATGGGTAATGTGAGTTTGGGGGGGATCTGAGAAGCGTGAGAACATTCAGACTTTGGATTAGCTCCAAGGACACTGAGGCAGCCCCATATGGTCACCCACAGATTGAGCAGGGCAATGGTTTTGGAAAGAAGAAAGAGACCGGGGAGTTTAGGATAATCTCCTAGTCCTTAGAAAGTTCTGGAATTAGGGCAGGAATTAGGAGGCTATAAGTCTGAGGGGGAGAGCACAAATATTTGCTCCTGACCTGGTTAGAGGGTGAATGACAGAAGGCAGTAGTCAGATCTCCAAAAATGTTCTCAGATCAAAAACAAGATCTTGAGAGACACATGGTTCCCAAGATGGCTACTCGGGTTTGAGGGTCCTCTATACTGCTTTCTATTTTATCCAGCAGTTGCCCTTCTGGGAATCTACCCAAAGGAGACCTCAATGTGGGTACAAAAGGACACCTGG
>PVHY01017352.1:16472-31796 GCA_004024945.1 Uropsilus gracilis
ACACACACACACAAAAGTCTACTTCTGGGGTCCAAAAAAAGAGGGACCATTCAACAGCCTACCTCAAAAGACACAATAGAGCATCGTGGGTCACTTTTATGAGCTCTTAACTGCTTCTGATCATTCAGCACTACCTTCTGGTGCTGTTTTCTTCATTGCTGTCTGGTCCAGCATCTGGTGCTATCACACAGACCATCAGACTATTACTGCATGCTGTTGTGGGGTTGTCTCAAAGGCCCTGCCTGTGAACATCTCCACTGTGAATTGAATCCTGGTGGGCTGCTTGCCAGCTTGCTATGGCTTCCAGACTCTTGATGAAACAGTGCCATCTTGGATGTGCAGCCTTTTTTTAGGACTTCTGGACACTGTGGACACTATCTGGGGTGAGATGACAGGACTATGGCCTCAGAAAATCTGTTTCTCCTTTTTTTTCTTTTTTAAAGTAAACCCCATTGCTGTCACTGTTCCCTGAGCCCAAGTATTCTTACAATTGTAGATGTGGCTGGGAACCCACAGACAGTGGTCTACCCTCTGTTGTACACTATCCTTTGACCCCCTGTAGCAGCCCCATAACACTGTCGCAGTGAGTTTAGATGTTGAATTTTTCCTTGATTTAAATCTTAAAAAGTCATATGTAGTTTGTAGCTACCAAGTTGAACAATGTATATCCAGAGAGACCTAGAATAGTTTTAATTTTCACTATGTATCCTTCCCAAATACTATGCTATTTAAAAGTTGATGTGAATTTAAATTATCATTACTGGAAGCCATGGAGTATGTATGTGGGTCTTAGGCATTTCCTTAAATACAGCATGTTTAAATAAACTTAATTAATGTGTATTTTAACAAATAGAGAGTAGAGATATTAAACAAAATGTAATTTATTACACTGAAGTCATAACTGTTCAAAAATGCCCATCATGACGCTAATCCTTGAGATTACTCTCTACTACCTTGAGACTCTTGGTATCATTTCATTATCCTGATAACTAAGCAGGTACATATTTTGTCACTCTGCCCACGAGAAATATCTGTTGAAGCAACATACATCAAAACCAAGCCTGGTATGTAGACCACATGCAGAATTACACAGCAGATGTAAACTTTAAACTTCCACTACCTTAGGATTCTTTCACTGCAGTTCATTCCCATACTTCCTTTCAAATTCAAGCAGCTTGAACATGTTCTCAAAAATATGTATTCAAGGGGAAGGTGATAGGAAACTATCACTGGAATTTGGCTAGATAGGGTGATGTGTGTGTACATATGGAGGTGTGAAAATGTATCCCTGAATTTTTATGTGTGTATATAAATGATTAAAAAAATAATAAAACATGAGAAAAGAGCAAAAAAAAAATATTCACTCTAAGGGATTATGCTGTGAAATAAACCAGAAGGAGAAAGATAAAAAACCAGATGGCATCACATATAAATGTAATATAGAGAAACCAAACAAAAGATCAACAAAAGACAAGCTTTAAAACCAAATCCTGAAAGCTGACCATAAATCTGAGGCATTCAAAGTGGGAGGGAGAAGAAGGGATATGAATGAGAATGGTGGAGAGAGCACAGAGGAGCGTGGGTTCTTTGGTAGTGGGAACACCCTGGGGGAGAAATCCAATATTGTCAAAATGCCAAAAAAGATATAAAACAATGGCACTTTATTAATAATTTAAACAATATGTTTATATTGTTATATTGTATGTTAAACAACATGTTATATTGATGTTTATATCAATGTTATATTGATATTTATATTTTTGACTCAATTGCACGTTTATGAGAAAGGTTGTGGATAGATGAACCCTGAATTAACATCTGAGGAAGAAATGAAAAACAGCTTTGTCCTTCTGAACCCAGTTCACAGGCTCCTAAACTCTGCCCTATGGAAGACTCCAGCAGAAGTCACACAGAAACTTCTGCCCTGGATCTTTTCAGGGGCTGCCCCCTGATCGCAGGAGACCCTTGGACAGTGTGAATGCTGGTGTCTGGAGCCACAGGGCCTTGTTCCTTGCCCCTAGCAGGGAGTGGTTCCAGATCTCACAGCAGAACTGAAAGGAAAAAGGAGAGTAAGTTATGCTAAACAGCCCTGAGCTCTTCACAGTGTGTGGGTTGCTCCCAGGTGTGTGCATGTAGGTGCAGATGGATGGTTGTAGGGGGTCTCCAGGGCTGGGCCACAGAGCTGTTCTAAGGGCCACAGTCACAAAGAGTGCTTGTGAGACTCAATGTCTCCTTTGGGGCTACACTGGCTATTTCTGTTCCCAGAAAGGCCAAGTGGGTCTTATAAAAATTCAAGGTGATTAATGCCATTTTTTTCCTTGAAAAAAAGGTAATTTGCACAGTGAATAAAATTCAACTAGCAGAGCTGAACTGAGAAGAGTCCATCCTGGGAGGGAGAAGGTACACACACTTGCTGGGGTCAAGGCATTTTTTGTGCAGGCTCAGAGCACACCCTGGGACTCCCAAAACTGTCTGCTCTAAATGGGTTCTGCCATCCACCACATAAAGACAAAACATAGTCTCTATGTATAGGACCTTAATAAAAAAAGAACTTTAACACAATTTTTGTGCAATAGAGAGAGAAAAAGAATACAGTTTACAAAGTCCAAAGTTAGCCATTGCCTTGTGGGTAACTGCCAGTCAAATAGCATTCAGTCAAAGCAGGGCAACTGAGGTCAAAAGGCTCCCTAAAACCTCAAGAATCCTTCTCATGGGGACCCATAGAAAAGGGATAGAAAGGACCAGATCTGGAAGGAAGAGAGCAAAATCATAATCCAAGTCAATCGAGGCTGCATTGTCAGCCTCCCCACGCGTCTCTCTCCCACCTCCCTTCTAAGCATGTCCCTAAGTCTCTGGTGCAAGTCCCAGGCAGAGAAGCAAGCACAGCTTCTTCATATGCCTCTTAGCTCCATGTACCTCCTTTAATCTCACATTCTTCTTCCTTTCCCCCTTTTCAGTCTTTTTTCAACTTTCCCTCAGGTAACTTAGTTCTACTCTTTAATAGGTAGGACAAGGAACACAGGATATTCCATTTCTACGGGGATTGAACTGTCACAAAAGATGTTTCTGAATCTTGGTTCATAAGGCAAAAGAACGTTGCTAACCTACATGCTATCATCAATAAAATGATGACAACAGGCATAAGGGGACATTTAATGTGTCTCACACAATAATGTCATGTGTTGAATATAAAGGACCACCTTTATTCCTCAAAGAAAACCAATGAGGTACCCAACATATGATCCCTGTGCACAGCCAGGGAAAGGGGATACAGAGAAGTAGAACAGGTGGAACTGGAGTTAAACCCAGGGGATTCCCTCTTAGAGTTTAAGTGACCCATTTTCTAATGGTTCTTGTCTGTTGGATCTGTATGACTTTACATTCTTGCAAGGTGAACTTTTTCAGTATGCCAGAATATTCTATGATAGGAGGCTCCTGAGTTGAGAATTCAGAAGATAACAAGGATATCAGTGATGAATAAACAGCTCAAAACCACACTGAGATCCACTGTTCATCTTTTAGCTTGTTGCCTTCAGTGAATCAGGGGATCAGTGGACAAGAGAAGAGACAGGACCCTGGAGATCTGGTGCTTGCACTGTCATGAGAGATGAGCACTTAGTGAGATGACAAAGATGCATGTAAACTCTGAGCCATGTGCATGGAGGGAAGAGTTTTCATATCTTGAAAAGAAATAAGGGGGAACCTTAACAGGTTCATACCACTATTAGCAACAATATCTATAAGATGTCAAATATATCTGCTCTACTCTAAATACTGGGTGCTGGCCAGGTTCATTCTAGATTTGAACAGAACCAAGGAAGACTCTAGAAACTGCAGGTGAATCTGATATGCCTTTATTTTTTTATTTTTTTTTCTTTGTCATTATAAATATCTTTATTAGTTTTGTTTATGGAGATGCTGGATGACATTTGCTCAAAACACAACTTTGAAGCTCTTATTTACATTGCATCTTCTTTCTGTTTTTTTTTATTTTATTTTTTTTTCTTTATTTATATATAAATTTCACAACTTTGTAATCTCAAGGGTTTGCCTCCCCCCCTCCCTCCCCTCCCTTCCCCCCCTTTCCCTCCTGTTCATAGTTGTGCGCTTCATTTTGGTGCTTCGTTTGTTTTGACTTTCTTCAAGGCTTTTATTTATTTCATTTTTTTTTTCACTATATCCCATATATGATATGCCTTTATATGTGCAACAGAAAGCAAAGTACATTAGCAGATCAGTGTCTTCCACAACCCCAGCCTTATCAACCTTTATATGATTTATAGACAAAGGTGGTATGTAGCCACGTGTTTGTCCAGAGTGACATAGGGGCACATTAATTGTGCCTATGAAGACTCCATCATGGTTTCAGAATTTTTGAGGATTACATGCAGGATGCCCACGACAAAGTGACTACCCTCTCAGTGGCCCCACACTCCACCCCTTTAGGATTTTTGCTGCACAATTTACATGATACTATTTTGGTGAGTTTCCCTTAGGAGGCTTGTGGAGCATTGTATCCATAAGCAGCAGCAACAGTACAAGCTGCAACACCTCCTACCAGTAGGCAGCAGCCCCCAATCCCAGGATAGCTAGGGTGGTGTTTGAACTAGAGGTCAGGGTGCCCACCAGCCCTGCAGGGGTTCTCCTGAGAGCTTCTTAATGCCCCATGCTTCTGTGGTGAGAGTCTTTAGGGCTCAGCTGTCATTTTTGTGTCAGCTTAGAGGAACTCAGCATATCTAGGACCATATATCTGCAGGCCCAGTTTATCCAGTTGGCACTGTTCATTACTGACAAGCCCTAATGCCTGGTGTGTGTTATTGAGCTTTTGGGTTGTGTGGAGAGTGAGGGCAGAGATTTCTGTTTCTGTTACCAGGGGGGCTGCTTGAGGGGAAAAGATGGCTAAGGGATAATACTACCATGGGATTCTCTTTACCTTGTGTGTACTCAATTGCTAGGCTTCTCCTTTAGGGTGTGTGTCACTTGAGCATGCAGGAGAACATGTGTAGTGGCCCATCCAAATAGCTGGAAGCTATAATTTACCATGCTGCCCATAAACCTATAAGCTCTTGCTCAGAATAGGGAAGCAGGATCCCGGGTCATGTCTTTGTGCATATGGGACCCTACTTCCTGTGTTCTGTCTGGACAGTGCTATTAAGGCACAGAGTTGATGGCAGCCAGCATGACCCCCTCTTCCCCACACTGTTCATGCAGGGTGGTTGGGCATTATTAATTCTGCAGTTTCAGTGGTAGGCCACCCCCACCCATCCCATATTGAGCACCTAACCCAGGAATGGGAATGACTAACTTGCTCTTTGACCAAGGCAGAGCCCTTGGCCTTAGCTGTGTTCCACTGTGATGTTGTTCCAGCATCAAACCCACCATGACTGACAAGTTGATTTAGCTCCCAGACTGCTCTGCCCCATGCTCATCTCAGATCACATAGTGTCTCTGTTCAGATGCACTATTAGCCCCACTGTGTACCAGGCTTTTGCTGGTGTTAGTGTCCACCCTGTCTTCTAATGACTGACCTCCGGTGTGCTGCTCTGTGTCCTTTTATTGGTGAGCTTAGTCCATTGACACTTAGGATGATTGTTGATAGAAACAAGTATTGTCATTTTGGTGATGGTTTTGTTGTTCAGTTCACTACATTATTTTGTTCTTACTCATTCAACTGTTGATTTGGATCATAAGACTTCTTGTGGTATTTTTTGGACTGTGGGTTTAATCATAGTACGTTTCTGTAGATTTTTTTTTTCTGAAAAACTCCTTATTATTCCCTCATAGATGAAGGAGATCTTTGCAGGATAAAGTTTTCTTGACTGGCATTTGTGTGTATGTGTGTGTGTGTGTGTGTGTGTGTGTGTGTCAGAGTTTGTTTTTATTTTTAAATATGTTGCTCCATTCTTTTGTTACCTTTAGTGTTTCTTCAGAGATGTTTGATGACAGCCACATTTGTTTTTCTTTGTACGTTATCTGTTTCTTCCCCCTAGTCAGCTGAACTATTTACCCTTTGCTTTGGATTCTCTATAGCTTTACTATATTGTCTCTTGCTGTATTTTTTCCTTTCACCATGGTATTGTGGTATATCCTCTAGCTTCCCATGTATCTATTTTCATTTCCTTTTTCAGGTTTGGGAAGTTCTCTTCAGTGATTCTCTTGAATTGAATTTTAGTTCTCTTGAGTTTTTCTTCTCTTTCTGGTATTCCTATGACTCATATTTCCTTTCCTTATGGTGTCAGATAAATCTCTAAGTATTTCCTCATTCTTTTTTCCCTTTATTCTTCTCTTTCTCTTGTTCTTTTTATGTCTGTGTCTGTGGGAATACTACTTCATTCTTTTATTTCATCTTTTTATTTTTCCTGAGTTTTTTAGTTCCTCCATTCCTCTTTTAATATTTGCCATTTCCTTTAGTTCCTTTTTAAAAGATTCAGTCACATTCTTCTGTTTATTGATTATATTTCTCCTTGGTTCCCCCCTACCCTTCTCCCTTTTCTGTATGTTTTCTTATATCTTTGAGTGCCTTTAGTATGGCAATTCTGAATTCTTTGTCTGACAGGAATTCTTCTGTGTCATTGATAATGGATGACATGCTTTTGTGGTATATTGTTTCCAGGAGGTTTTGATTGACAATTGGAATTTTCCTTTTGTCCTTTGTTTACTTTCTGGTTTGTTCTGTGTTGGGCCACTATGACTCTTGTGTTGCCAAGGTGTGACTGCTTTAATGAGGGCTGGATGTATTCATCTTGTGCCTGGGCACACAGCTTCTTGATGACTGGTGCTGAGGGGGTAGGGCTCCCAGGTGTGCCTAACAGGTGCTGTATGTTGAAGTTGGTGGTGGTCCCTGGCGTATTTTATTTGTGCCACTCTCACCTGGACTGTGGATCACCACTGTTTGGGGTACAGTGCATGTTTTTGTGGTACCACTCCCACTTGGGCTTGGCTATCTGATGGCTGCTATTGGTGTCTAGGGTTGCAGCTGGCAGAGGGGCTTGTATGCATTTGCCCTGTGCCACTTCTACCTAGGGCAAGGGCTGCCATCAAGGTTCTCCTAGGTGATCAAAAAAAATTAAAGACACTCACCAATGGTCTGTCTGCTCTTATAGAGCTGGCCTCTTTTTGTGGTCTTTGATGCTCACCTGAAGGTATCTGAAGATAGCAGCTGTGGTTTGGGGGTGCTGCAAGCTCCAAGCTGGAACTCAGTCTGGGTTGGCACATGTTTGCTGGATCAGTGAACTGGACATCATGAATGACTGGCCAGGTGTCCATGTTGGTTGGACTACTTTTTACCATCCCCTTTTTGATTCTTGGCCATCTTGGACTAGTGCTACTGTCCTATGGTTAGTTCAGAGATCCTGGTTTTTGCTAATAGCTTGCTATCAGTTCTTCTAAAGTTGTTTTTTTAGGACAGATGTTGACTTCAGTCTCTCCAATCCTCCCTGTTGAGGGCCTCCACTCATAAATTTAAATAACTCAATAGCAGTTGATAGCAATAGATTATGTCAAGTTCCATTATCCAGACGAATATTTATAACAGTCTCAGAAATATTTCTCTTGTTGATATAATGCTTATAAAATGCATCTTTAAGGCCAATTGTCTGCCTCATAATACAGAGCACACAAGGCTAGGAATCTGTGGTTTGAATTCATGAAGACCTCAAGACTCTTCTTAGCATGTTCATATATAGTTTTTTGACATGATAAGTGTGATGTTCCACACAAAATGTGAGTAACTCAAAATTAAGGCAAGGAGATATGTTGTCTGAATATTATTAGGACCAATTGTGTTGTCTTTGTTACACCCAAATACATATCATTTTCACATTTTTCTTCTGAAGTATTGGTGAAAGGTCAAAAGTGGTGCTATGAGAAAATGCCTAGAATGGTTGTAAAAAAATTTTAGAAATTCATTTTTTTCAGTTTTATTAGTTGTAGCCAGCATGTTCTCCAGAGCAGAGCATAAAGAAGTCCCATTAACTGAAAGCTGCTCCGAGCTCAGCAGCAGTATCACAGATCATGTTCACTTACAACACTGATGAGAAGGGAATCAGCATCACTCTTGTGAGCTCCTTATATTACAAATTCTCAGATTAATCTCCACGAGATAAGAAAATAAACTTTTAGTAACTGATCTGACTTGCAAGTCATCCATGCCCATAACAATTTCAAGAGCAGGATGAATACCCTATTTTGCAAAGGTCTTGAAAAATGCATCCCATCCTGAGCTGGGACAGGGGATTAGTAGGTTCCACCTACCTAGTCTGTCCCAGTGAGCCTAGTTGGGCTGGAAGTGGGAGTTGAGGTCCTTTTGAACTGTGCAGGTTTCTGGGACAAGAGCTCCCGCACACCTCTGTCACAACCCCCACCCCCCTGCTGCTGGCGGCAGGGGGGTGGGGGGAGGTTGAGTCCTATGCTACAGGGATCTCAGGGTCTCCAGGTCTCTGGGTCTCTGGGTCCAGGGATCTCAGGCTGGGGAATCTGGCCTCTGCAGTGAGAGTATCTGGAGTGACTGCAGTGGGGAAGGGGAAAAGGAATAGTAGAGCAGGGGATAAGGGGTACAATATGGGAGTGACAAACCTAGGTGGAAAGGCAACCATACAAACATGACCAATATTGTATGAAAATTACAAAATAAAAATTAAAAAAAAATTAAAAAAGAATAATGCACTCCAATTTCAAGATTCTCTGGGAATTGCACAAAATTCCTTTTAAAATTAACTAATTCATGCTGTTTCTCATCAGCTGTAGCCTCATTTGTTACTTATGCAAAAATTTCAAACATACACTTTCTTCCTTCAATGTGCTGGCATCAGACTTGGTTGAAGAAAATAAAAGATTTAAGTAGAAAAAATTCTCTTTAAAAACATGATGTGGGCAAAATGATGTCCCAAATATGCTGCTCCCTGTAAGTCTGATTTGGCCTGTTATTGTTATGACTTACTTAAATTTTGCAGCTTGTTCCAAGAATTCTCTGTGCCTTTTTGGCTGAGCCAAAACAAGGTCATATTGGAGATGTCACTTAACAGCCATGATACAGTCATCAGAAACTTTCCTTTAAATAGAGTTCCCTTATTTAGGTATACATTTCTTCTTATAATTTCATACAGGTGGTATCAACCTTCATTTCTTTCTAGGTTCTCACAAACTGGAAAAGTTTCAGGAGTCTTAGTATGTTCTTCATATTAATATCCCAAGGCCAGAGCCAGATTTTCCCTACAAATAGGTGAGGGGAGAACAGGGGTAACTAAGTCAGCAATATTGTCAAGTTTATTCAGTTCACTTGTAAGCAGGACAATAAAGTAACTTGTTCCAGGCATGTCTTCCAATCGTTCTTCTGATTCATGAGTAAGGTCTTGTGTAACTTTCACTAATGGATCCTTACCTGTACTTTGCACTTATCACAGCTAACCTGTCAGTTTCCTGGCTTGTGGTAAAAAAAAAAAAAAGTGGAGTTGTGATGCCATCACAGACCAGACTGGACTCATACTGAGAGATGAGGCAAACCTCATTTCTTTCTTATCTGTCCTGGAAAACTGGAGACAGAAATATGGATAAATTCTTCTGGGGAGTGATAAGCATCCTGATCAGATCTCTCCAAAGTTTACCTAAGGCAATACTCCTTAAAGAGATAGCAATCAATTTGTGAGTGATCCCCCTGCTCCTAATTGACTCATAGGAACTGATATGTTAATCAAGTTTGTCTACACCCTCACCATTTGCCCTCCTTTGATTCATCATGAATTGTGCTGTTCCTTTTAAAAACCCCTTCCTTTGTGAATAAAGTGCTGCCTAGTTCATACTCCTGGGCAATCCTTAGCCATCATGGATAAGCAATCTCTCTCATTGTCTTTTCTCATACCCTGTGCTCGGCTCTCAACACCTTGAACCTGACAAAATTTTTCCTATTTCTCCTCACAGTCAGCTTTCCCTGAAAGTCTCAATCATAATTTTCAGCCTCTGACCAAACAATTACTATATTCTGTAGTTTCTGATATGTGATGCTTGGATTTATCTCTGATTTTAAAAGCAGTGACCCTTTGGGCTCTACCCAAAGTAGCAACAATTAATCTTAAGTGGGGGTGGCTTGGTGGTTCCATTGCTGTTCTGGTCTTTGTTCAGGCTCTAGACCTTCAGCAGCTGTACCCTGCTTCATGGTGACTGCTGCATAGCTTCAACTGCACCTGGATCCACCCTTCACTCCTGAGAGACCTTAGAGATGGTGGCAGTCACAACATTGGTGGCGCCAGAGAGGCCTGAGCTCACTATGGATCCCAAGATTCAGTGTGGGAAGAAGCCAGAAGATCCACAGAGACCTCTCTGAACTTGAATCCAGTTATCTCTTACTTTACCTACCCATCCCTCCTCCACTCCTCAAACTTACCTTTTTCCCTTCAGAGCTCACTCCCACTCCTGCAGCCCAGTCACCACCGAAATTACTACTCAAGTCTTGTCACTCAATTCTATCTCCAAAAGGTCATTTTATAAAAGGGGAAATAACAATTGTCTACCAATTGTTCTGTTGTGACTAGCTTTTACATAGTCATGGTAATGCAAACTTTGGATTTCAGTCTCCCAGGCCCTATCGCACAGCCGACTGAGGATTCCAGGGGGGCCAATTGCCTTTGTTCCGCATTGACAGGTGCTGGCTCCCAGGTCTCTGCTTCCATGGACTCCTTGTTCTGGAGCCAGCTCTAAAAGGCCTGGCTGACAGATTTGAGATGGTGTGGTCATGCACATTTCCAAGTTCCTGCTTAAAGACTTTGAGGTGAAGGAGCAGCTCAACATAGCTGCCAGGGCCAACCCAAGAAAGTGGTGGGGAATACCGATGTCAGGAGACCATGCTGGGGATGAAATTGCAGTTGTTCATCTTAGAGCAAAGAATGCTCTGGGAATGCTGAAATTCTATTCCCTCTTTTGATCAGTTATTTACATTTTCCCCCAAGCTTAGAAGATGAGGGTTTATATATAATCTTCGATAGAGAACAACAGAAGCTCACCAGGGGATGAGGGCGGTCAGTTCAGGAAAAAGAGTCAGTATTTCCCAAAAGATAAAAATCACAAATCCCAGGATTCAAAGAAGTGTTTCCAATAGTAAGGACGGTTATGGCATCTCTTTCAATTTCAATTTCAATTTTAAAAAGTCAATAAATAAAACAATCACTGAAATATATTGTCCCTTTTTCAGGAAGTAGCTGGAGACTCTCCTGCTCTCTCAGTGAGCAGGGTGTGGGCTGTGGGGGCAATGGCCATGCTCCTTACTCTAGAATAAGTGGCCTCCTTACTCCACAGCTAGTCTGGTGGTGGTCTGACCAATATAGAATTTTCCAATGTTTCTCAGTCATATTTCATTTGCAAACCTAGGGAGCCAATAGTTAAAGGCAGCAAGCAAGGATTTGGGAAAAGATGTTACGGAGAAGCATGAAAATGCTAACTTATACATTTGACCTACCATGATCCACATGATGATTTTCATCTGGTTGAATTCTTACATAATACCTCAAGATGTTTCTAGTATCTAAAAACTGTCAAAGAGTGAATATAAAATAAATGCTTCCGTCTATTTTTAGCAGGTAGCAGAGAGACAATTACAGTCTCCAGTGTGTTATTTGCAATGTGCTTGCAACTATCGACCTGAAGTCTTCTCTCATCATTCAGGGGCAGAACTTGAAAATTTTTAAGCATTACTAGCTGGTTTCTTATGGAATAAATTATAATAAGAAATGTAAACATCTGGTAATGAAAGCATGATGCTAAGGCCCCAAATTTAAAATATTGATTAAAAAAAAAAAAGAATGCTCTGGGATTGAAGGAAGCAAGTCAGTAGGCCTTTAGAACAATATGCCCAAAGTCCTATGTGATTTTGAAGTCCTTAAAAATGAAGCAACTTTTCTGAAGAAACAAGTGTTTCTTGCTAAAGCAAACATTAAAAAAACTGAAGAACTTCAACTACTTTTTTTTTAATCAAATAATTTATTTAAATACAAATTTCACATCTTTGTAATTACTGGGATTCTCCCACCCCCACCCTCTCTGATCATTCCCCCTCTGTCTCTCCCCCCCCACCTGAAGTTGTGCACTTCAATTTGGTTGTTAGCTTTTTTTTTGTTTTTTGTTTTTGACTTTTCTTCATAGCTTTTTGTTTATCTTTCCCATGTCCCATATAAAAGTGAAACCATTTGGTATCTGTCTTTATCTTTTTGACTTGTTTCTGCTAATATGATTTCTTCTAGGTGTGTCTAAGTTATCATAAATTCATCTGTCATTTTTAACTGATGAGTAATATTCCATTGTTTTCATATACCACATCTTTTTCATCCATTTATCGGTTTGGGGACATTTGGGTTGTTTCCATGTCCTTGCAATTATAAATAGTGCTGCAATAAACATGCAGGTGCAGGTGTCCCTTTGTACCCATACTGAGGTCTCCTTTGGGTAGATTCCCATAAGAGTGATTGCTGGGTCAAAGGGTAGTTCCATTTTCATTAGTTTGAGGGTCCCCCACACTGCTTTCCATAGTGGCTGGACCAGTTTACATTCCCACCAGCAGTGTAGTAGTGTTCCTTTCTCTCCACATCCACGCCAGCACTTGTTGTTGCCTGTTTTTTTAATGTGGGCCATTCTCACTGGTGTAAGGTGGTATCTCATTGTGGTTTTGATTTGCATTTCCCATATTGCTAGTGATGTTGAGCAATTTTTCATGTGCCTGTTGGCCATTTGTATTTCCTCTTTGGAGAAGTGTCTTTTTAGATCTACTTTTAGATACTACTTTTCTGTAGTGAGGTTTCTCAGAGAGGGTAGGCATCCTCTAACGGCGTTTGTGGATGGTCTCCACTCTCTCCATTTGCAGGTTTATTGTGCAACCAATCCTCCAACTCTGTGAGCTTCCTCTCCCATGGTGTGGGGAGGGGCTCCTTATTTTCTTGGGTGGCATATCCTGAAATGGGGTCTTGGTTCATCCGTTCTTGACGAGTTTGTAGGTACACTTTTGTGATAGGTCTTTATCATGGTTGTTTCTCCAGTCCATTATGTTCTATGATAGTCCTTCTCCTGCATCCTGGCCAGTTGTATTCGCAGGATCCTTATCTGGTCCCTCACACATTCTATGTTGCTGTTGCAATGTTTGTTTTTCTTATTCCTCCTGAAGATTAAGTGGAGTGAAAGTGAACTGGCAAGAATATCCCCCTTTCCCCCCGGATTTCCCTGACCCTGAACAGGTCACACAGGTCCAGTCAGGGTCTCCCTGACCAGTCCCTGAAGCCCTCTTACTCACCAGCTTGCCAGCAGAGGGTGCTCGGTGGGTGTGCTCTTGGTGCCGCTGCCAGCTGCAGGCATGTGCTGATCAGGGCACGTGTTGGTGTACCTTTTATACTCTTTAAGTTAAATTATAATAATGAACTGCCTGGGTAGCTCAGTCAGTAGAGCTTGAGTCTCTTATTCTCTCAGGGTCCTGTGTTTGAGGCCCATGTTGGGTGCAGAATGTGGGGCTTGGGGCATGGGGAAAGACAAATGAGAGAGATTGCTCAGCCTCAAAGGCTAGGGCTGATTAGAAGCATGAACTAAACAGCAATTTGAATGTATTTTACAAGCCCTTTTATAAGTTCCAGACAAGGGAAAAAAAGTGGCTCAGGCAAAATCAGATTAGGTAGAACATTAGTTTATGTGGGCTACTTGGGGGCAGGGGATTCACTTATTAACTTACTGTTATCTCCTAAGGAAGGTCTCTTAGGGTAAATATTGGAGGAATGGTGACACTCCTGCCCATTGGAGGTCAATCATGCCATTTCCACCTTCAGTGTTCTGAAGACAGATAAGTGTGAAATGAAGCGTTCTTCATCCCAGCATGAGTCCTAACCAATTTTAGCTTGCAACCTCTGTTTAATAATATATTATTATTTTTTAAAATAATTATTTTTGGATTTTGTACAATCGCATAAATGTTGATCCCTATGGGATTACCCACCCCACCACACCCCCTCTGGTCTCTTTGCCTCCTTTCTTTCTGTTGTTTGTTCATATTTAACCCTTTAGTCTTTTTTTTTTCTCCTTCATTGGCCAATCTGAGCATGTATCCATGCTTCTCATTTCTTGGTGGTTGTTCTTTCATTTTCTGCCTCATTTCGCTGCTCCATCCCATTGTTTCAGGTCTTTGGCTTTGGGGACCTGACTCCCAGTCTTATGTTTTGGTAGAGCTGCTCCTCGATGGGGACAGGTATCCTAGTCTCCATTTTAGGTCTCCTAGTCTCCTTTTAGAAGTTTTGCTGTTGGACCACTGCCATTCTGTAGGCATCCTCCCTCTGGCAAAGGAGGTGTTCAGTTCTTTATTGACAGCATCTCTATGCTGGGTTTTTGGTCACAGCTCCCCAGTGAGTAGTGGGTGTAGCTCCTTCGTGTTTGTTCTCACAGTTTGTTGCTCTTTGAACTTGCCTTGCTCTTTTTGAGTCCTGCCTTAGAGGCATATGTTTTTAGAGTCTTTCTTGCTGTTCCTCACCTCTTCTGTTTCTGTGGTCGAAGTTTGTCTCGATGTACTTATTGCTGGTTTGGGTTTCTTTAAGTGGAGGCTAAATGAGAGGGAACTGTGACGAACTACCCACTCCCCCCGCCCACCACACTGCACCCTGCTTTTTGGCAGGCCTCAGGTGTGCGGTGCCTGTGCACCAGCAGTCCCAGGTGAGCCCGGAAGCAAACCCCCCCAGCCACGCCCCTTCTCCACCATGCTGAGGGACAAAAGTGGGTCCCACAATGGGCGTGGTGGTGACTGATGTCCAGACCGCCGCAGGCATGAGCCCAAACTGGCCCATGTGGTGCCCCGCACGTGAGCGGGACAGCCCCACTGGACCCAACCCCGTTGGCTCCATCTCACCTACCCTTCAGAGGCGGATGGAGCAGGCACATGCAAGGCGTGATGACCCCTGCCATCATGGCGGGGCCGTGGGGTGTGTGAGCCAATCCACTTGTGCAGCACCCTGCGCCAGTGTCCCAGGTGAGCCCCGGGAGCAACCCCTGGCCACGCCCCTCCCCCACCACGTGTGTGAGGGACAAAAGCCGGTCACGTGACGTCATGGTCGTGGTGGTGGCGGCTGATGTCTGGGCAGATGCAGGTGTGGGTCATAGTCAGCCTGATAGGGTGCGCCCCTCCCCATTGTCTCTTGTTTAAGATTGCAGATTTTAAGGACAGGTAATGTTAAAATGGGGGAACGACCTTAGCTGGAATTTTTCTTCAGGGGGATGCAGGGGGAAGAAAGAAGTGTAACAGATTTCCTGGAAGGCGGGAAATCAGAGTATATAAAGGGTGTGCAAACAAAGAGGAGGATTCGATTTGATTCTAGG
>PVHY01017353.1:0-31601 GCA_004024945.1 Uropsilus gracilis
AGAGAGAGAGAGAGAGAGAGAGAGAGAGAGAGAGAGAGAGAGAGAGAGAGGCCAAGCTGAACCTTGTGTTGATTTTGGAACACACTCTATACCAGCTACAGTGGCTGAGGACCGAAGACAACCATACTAAGACTGAGGTAAAAAGCAGAAGTGAGGTTTCTTTCTGTGCAAGACACTTGTGAGGGTGTCAACTATTAGACTCTTTTAGTCTGTCTTTGATGTTGATAATACTGAAGACATTAATTAAACAAATATAATCTTTCATTACCAAAAATTATTATAGATCATGTTAACTTGAAAAATGTTTGAGTTAATTTATCCTATTTTTCTGAGTTTTACAAATAACTTATATAAGTTCTTATTATAAACTAATTATATAAAATATTTTTCACAAGTTAATCTTGGTGATACCATCTGGAGAGGAAATGTTTGTCTATCTTTAACATATAGCACACAAAAATATACAAACAGTATTTATTTTAATCTTTAGCCATTAATCAAGTATAAGCATTCTTGTGGACAACATTTAGAGGAAGCCATCCTATAATCATTTTTAGATTATTTATTAGAACAGAAAAGGTAGACTGCTATGAGAAGCAGCAGTTGACATAGACTGTCAGCAAAGCTTTAGATTTAAAAGGGTTTCCGTTTATCTTTTTTCCTTTTACTTACCTCCCAGAAGTTTGTATTTTAATGGAGTGGCTCAGATAAGTCACCTCTCCAGCCCCCCAAGATTGGTAAATTTTCCTAAAATCACAGATAGAATTTACCCACATTTCTGCTTTACCTTATTTTAAAATGAGGCCAAGGTCTCAGGACAAAAGGAACAGCAAAAGGAAAACCTCTCAAAAAAAAAAAAAAAAAAAAAAAGTCAAGCACGGTGGCTTCGTGCCTGTAAGCTTCAGCCTATGAAGTGGCTGGGGCTAGGGATCGCGGCTCGAGTTCCTCTCAGGCAACACAGTGAGACCTAGTCCCAATAAATAGCTGGGCTTGGTGGTGTGTGCCTTTAATGCCAGCTACCTGGGAAGCTGAGGCTGGGAATTGCTTGAGTCTGGTACCCCAGGCAACGTGAGCCTGCAGTTCCATGGGCAAAAAGAGCGAGACCTAGTCTCAAAAAAAAGAAAGGAAAATCTTATGCAGCTCTATATTTTTCTTTTGACTGTAGCACAAAAGACAACAGAGGAAGTAGAGCAGCAAGAGGACAAGGGGTGAGCTCTCATAGATAATTTTCTACTTTTAGTTCAATAAGTTTTGTAAGAGTATTCTGGAGGGATACAATTTTACAGTTCTGATCTTTGTGAAGGCTTTATATACCAATTAAAATAAGTGTAAAGTAAGTGATTTCTGAAGAAAAAAAGTGATTTATGTATTAGTGATTTTCTCTCTCTCATTTTTTTTTTTTTGAGACTAGGTCTCGTTATTTTCACCTGTGGAACAACAGGCTCACATTACCTGGGGTACCACGTACTCAAGCAATCCGTAGCCTTAGCTTCCCAGGTAGCTGGGATTATAAGCGCATGCCACCATGCCCAACTATTTTTTTGGAACTAGATCTCGCTGTGTTGCCCCAGGCGGGACTCGAACCGCGATCCCCGGTCTCTGCTGCTGCTTCTTAGGCTGCCCTTTACAGGCACGCGCCACCGTGCCCACCTAAAGCAGTGATTTTCAAGTTTGGAATGCAAAGAAAAAAAATTAGGTATTCAAAAGAGCCCCATACTAGCCACTATAATTTAAAACCATTTTTTGTGTAAACAGTCTAGAGAGTGAGAATTTATGAGTAAGGTGAGACCAGATTCAGAAACAGGGGGACTCTCCCAGCTATGACTCATCCTGGAGGTCCAGCCTACCTGACTCTGTCTCTCCATGGGTGGGGTGGGTGTCCCCCTGTCCTAAAATCTGGTCTCAAAGGGTCATAAACTGTACATAAATCTGCTGGAGTTTCTTTTTTTTTTTTCTTTTTCTTTTTTGAGACTAGGTCTCGCTATTTTTGCTCATGGAACCGCAGGCTCATGTTGCCCGGGGTACCACAGACTCAATCCCCAGCCTCAGCTTCCCAGGTAGCTGGGATGACAGGCGCACGCCACCACGCCCAGCTATTTTTTTTTTTGGAACTAGGTCTCCCTACGTGCCCCAGGCGGAACGCAAACCGCAATCCCTAGCCCCGGTCGCTTCATAGGCTGAAGCTTACAGAGCCACCGTGCCTGCCAGCTGGAGTTTCAGAGAGAAGGGCTTCTCAGTAAGACTTAGACAAAAAAATCCCCACAATGGCAGAGCACACAAAGGAAAATGACAAAGGAATGAATGCCTTGAGTCTTTACCAGGAACTCTAAGAGTCTCAGTCCCTGAATGTCATTGAGCAGGCTGCCTGAGGAACTCCTGTCAGGAACCTAGCAACTGGGAGTCAGTTCTGTGCTTACCAGGGGTCAGGAAAAGTCTCCCCAGCTGCAGGAACTCCTACCCCAGTTGTAGCTACTGAGGCAGCATTCCCAATCCTCACCAACCAAGCAATCCCTGCTGCAGGAACTCTGGCTTCAAGCCGGCCTCAAGACATCTTATCCCCTGGGGCTATTGTTCCCAAGCCCCAAGGAAGGCAGTACTCAACCCAAGGAATGGAGCTTTGGGCCTGAGAAGACTTGCAGGTGAAGGAGGAGGCTTCCGAGGTTACCTATGTCCTTTAAGTGTTGGAGCAGGAGGGGATCAGTGAGGTACCTCACTTGTTTCCAGTGGACACTGGTCCAAAAAGGTGAGATTGCTTCAGGTCCTGTTTCTGACACCTTGAATGTCAACCTAAAAAACCAGGAAGCCATTGAAATGGTAAAATGTTTTTATTTGGGCTCAAAGAACTGCAATACAGGGATCACAGTTTGAAACCCAAAATGTCTCCAGAAGGGCCAGAGAAAAGAATGGAAAATGGTGACAAAGTCACAAGCTAAAATGGTCAGGTGATGGGGTCACAAAATAAAAGTAGTGAAAGTCTTTTCAAACAGGATTTTCTCGTTCTTGCTGACTTTTTGGAATGTTGTGGTTTGGCTCAATCCAAGGGTCTGGCAGAGCTTATAGTGGACAGTAAGCAGTTTTTCTGCCATGGCTTTGCTCTAGTCCTATTTAAACATGGCAATGGTTATGCCACCTTTTAAGAGACATTGTGGAATATGAGATGAAGATTCAGAAGACCTGGATTTCAATTAGGATTTATTCATTAATTGTGTGACTTTAGGAGATTCAAAGGCTCAGTATCTGTGTCTGTAGATAGGGAGGGTTCTGGGTCTTTTGCTTGCAAACATTTTGCCCCAAGCATCTTAGCACCTGATTGGCAGTAAAACAACTTTTTTTTTTTGGTAAAGGATTAAAGAACTGGTTGACAGTTTGGTTTCATTTCTGCATTGGCTAATCAATTACTGACTTTGGCAGACTTTAAGTGTATTTAATAGTTGTTAGTCTGAGCCGGGCACAGTGGCTTGTGCCTGTAAGCTTCAGCCTATGAAGCGGCTGGGGCTAGGGATCGTGGTTCACGTCCCACCTGGGGCCCGTAGTGAGACCTAGTTTCAAAAAAATATCTGGGCGTGGTGGCGCACACCTGTAATCCCAGCTACCTGGGAAGACTGAGGCTGGGGATTGCTTGAGTCTGTGGTACCCCAGGCAACGAGAGCTTGCGGTTCCATGAGCAAAAATAGCGAGATGTAGTCTCAAAAAAAAAAAAAAAAGTTGTCAGTCTGGTTCCCCATTGATGAAGTTAGAAACCAACCCTTTGCATACTGATAAATCATCAATTTCTAGCACATATGCATTTAAAAGTGGATTAGAATACTTTGTATTTGGTTATTCCTTTTTCATATTTCATGATGTCCTTTCCAATGTCCTCTTCAGCAAAATCGATTTATGGCTAGTTAGTTATGTTATGAAAAGGTGGACTTCGAAACTATCAGACCTGGAGTGGGAACAATACTATCACTTTAGACAATTGTCTTAAGGACCAAGAGAACTAATGTAGATGAAGCAGGGTACCTGTCTACACAGGAGGCCATTCCCTAGTAACAAGGGGATGGGAAGACAGAGGAGAGTCTGGTGACATACAGCCTGATTTGGGACATCTGCTGCCTCCTCTAGCCTCGCTAGCTTTTTAAAAAACACTATAATAGTTGCTATACAGGAACTGCGCTAATTGGTTTAAAGTCTTCTTCTTATCTTTTCCTCTGACAGGCTGTCGCTGAGTTGCAGCCTTGTCTAGTGCAGAGGGAGGGAGCTGAGCTGTGACTAAGGACAAGGTGTCTCTGCTATGGCCTACTCTCATCTCCTGGCTGAAGTCAAGGGCTGGTTCCGGATCCATAGCCTCTTGGCTCGCCAATGCCTGGCAGAATTTCTGGGTGTATTTGTGCACATGGTAAGCAGGATAACTGGGGAAAGGGAGGTGGGCAAGAGGTATGGGCTCCTCCTGGTGTTCTTATGTCTCCCATGTGGTATTCAGTTTCCTTTTAGCTCTTCATTTCTCTCTTCCCTCTGGACTTCTCTAGCCTTCTCCTACCCTTTTGACCCCCCCCCCTTTTTTTTTTTTGAGACTAGGTCTCGCTATTTTTGCCTGTGGAACCGCAGGCTCTCGTTGCCCGGGGTACCACAGACTCAAGCAATCCCCAGCCTCAGTCTTCCCAGGTATCTGGGATTACAGGCGCTCGCCACCACGCCCAACTATTTTTTTTTGGAACTAAATCTCCCTACCTGCCCCAGGCAGGCGGGACTCCAACCATGATCCCTAACCCCGGGGCTGCTTCATAGGCTGAAGCTTACAGGCACGAGCCACCATGCCCGGCTCCTTCCTCCCTTTCTTTATTCTTTTCCACTTCTCCCATTTCTTTTCCCTTCCCTCTGTTTTTCTCCCTTTGCTGATTTCTCTTGTAGGTCCATTGACTCCTCCTGTATGTCATTTCCTAGTTCCTTCCCATTGTCTGACTGATTTCTCAATTTCTCTCTCTGTCATCTTTTATTGGTCCATGGGGTTCCCTCTTCCTCATCTTCCCTCTGCTTACCAGCTCATCACCCTGGGAGCTGTGGCCCAGACTGTTACCAGTGAAGAAACAAAAGGCAACTTCTTCACCAACTTTCTGGCAGGTGCTCTGGCCGTTGTAGTAGCCATTTATGTGAGTGGCAATGTTTCAGGTGAGGAATTGGGGTCTGATCAGAAGTGGGGGTGATGGGTAGAGGTGATGGGATGTGTGAGTGTGGGTATATGATGATGTTGAAAAGGCAGTTTCTTTGGTGACTCATGTCATTATCTCCGTGAGCTTGAACAGTTCTCTGGACTGGACTGAGATATGCTTTGGTCCAGTCCAGCCCCTCCCTTTCTGTATCTCTCATCAGCTTCATAGATAGAGGTCTATGGCAAAGCATACAGAGGGCACTATTTTCTTGTGTCCCCCAACCAAATCTTTCTGAGGTTCATCTTTGCTCTGGACCTCACCTGCATCAGTATACCTGGCTGACCCTTGAGACACAGGCTCAAACCTTGGTTTCACTCTAGGACCCTGATGGGAATAATAGGAACAATAACTGCTTTTGGAGTTGTGGGGAAGAGTGAGTGTTATCTGGTGACAGTGCCTGGGAGCAACTTTTAATGGATATTGGTTTTCTCTTCTTGATTCTTGAAGGGGCCCACCTGAATCCAGCCTTTTCTCTGGCCATGTGCCTCCTGGGACGACTACCCTGGGCTAAGCTCCCCATTTACTGTTTTGTGCAGCTGTTGTCTGCTTTCTGTGCTGCTGGAGCAACCTATGCTCTCTACTATGGTAACCGGGTTGGGGGACATTGGTGTGTGACCTGGGGTGCTTTGGGATGGTTTGAATGAGCAAAAATGGCAGTCTAGAGTATCCCTTTCCCCCTGCAGATGCCCTACAAAACTATACAGGTGGGAACCTGACAGTGACCGGCCCCAAGGAGACAGCGTCCATTTTTGCTACCTACCCTGCCCCCTATCTGTCCTTGGAAAATGGCTTCCTGGATCAGGTAAATATGAAGGGAAGAAGTGGGAGAGCCTTAACCTTTGCCCTAATCCCAGCCCCCTCCCATCCCCCTTGGTGGGATTAAGTCTGTTTTTGAACATATCCTCATTCCCCAGCTGCCTATGTTGGGCAGAGTCAAGTGACATGGGGTGCAGGATTATTTGGGAAATAGAAGACTGAACACTCTACCTTTGTCAACTCTAAGGTTCTGGGCACTGGGATCCTGTTGGTGGGGATCTTGGCCATCCTGGACAAACGGAACAAGGGAGTGCCTGCCGGTCTGGAGCCCGTGGCAGTGGGGCTGCTGATTCTGGCCATTGGGCTCTCCATGGGTGCCAACTGTGGGTTTCCACTCAACCCTACCCGTGACCTAGGCCCACGGCTCTTCACATATGTGGCTGGCTGGGGTCCTGAAGTCTTCAGGTGAGAAACAACCTCTAGTTCTCTCTGCTAAGGGCTTGTCTCTGAGTCTCCACCTCTCTCCTCTTCAGTAGCCCTCTTGCCCTTTTGGGTACTGTGCTTTCTCTAAGCCCTTCCTCTCTTGCAACCTAGTCCATCCCATCTACTCTTTTCATTGAAACAGTAAGATTTAAAGATTGTTTTTGGGCATGTCATGTTACTTTTTTTTTTACATTGGTGACCTCATTGATAAAATGGGTATATTCAGATGATTCCTCAAGGCAAGAGGGTGGACCACACTCTCCTGGCGTTTCCTTCATTCTAAGTTCTGTGTTTTGGTACCAAGACAGTGTTCCAGGTGTCTTGTAATTCCCTCCAGGAATTACTTTAGGGAACTCCGTTGTTACTGCCTCTGGTTTTTTCCTGACTGATGGCTAGGGGAGTCACCCCTGATAATCAACCTTTTGTCTCTTGCAGTGCTGGTAATGGTTGGTGGTGGGTACCTGTGGTGGCTCCTCTGGTGGGAGCTGTGCTTGGCACAGCCACATACCAGCTACTGGTGGCAATACACCACCCTGAGGACTCAGAGGTAACTCAGGATATAGAATTTGTCCAACGTAAAAGCTCACACTTGGAGACTCCTGCCTCAGCTTAAATACATGTGAGGATCCAGAGAGCCCTCACATCCCTCATGGATATTGAAGTGACAAGACATTCTTTCTTTTGATTAATATACGAGGCCCTGGACAGCTTCTCTATTCACTCGTGGAAGCATTGTTTCCTCCTAAACTGCAGAGATGCCGGCTCTAGAAGAACTGGAGGATTTCAAAGTTCAAGGACCCTGGTTCTTCTTCCCCTCCTCCCTGTAGCAGTTATTCCGATCTGACTGCTTCCAGGAACGTAGTTTCTCGAAGTAGCCGCTAGAGGGTGCGCACCTAGAATGTAGGATTGGGAAGGCTGGGAGTGCCGGGGGCCACCATCCACAGTACAACACAACCCTGGGGATTTTCTCCAATATTTGGTACCCCACTACCTGACACTTACCTCCCATAATCTCAGCGCTACCTCACTTGGGGTGCTCCCCAGATGCAGCCATCTGCGGATAGTGATTAGGGTGAGGAAACTGCTTTCATCAAGGGGGCGTGGTGGGGGTGATGCCGGTTTGGGGGTGAGTGGGCAGGGAGGGGAAGAGAGGGCCAGCAGTGGAATATATGCACTCAAGCGTCTAAAAAGAGGGAAAGCAAGGTGGAGAAGCTGAGGCACAACCTAATCCCTAGAACTCAGGACTTTGTCATTCATGGAGAGGGTGGAACACAATGAACTAAACCAGGAGTTGGAGAAAAGATGAAGGAACAGAGAACTCCCTGCAGAAGTGGTGTCTGCTAGGGGAAACTTGCGCTGAGAAAAAAATTCTCGTTCCACGCTTCCCCACCTCTCACACCTTTCCCTGAAGAGACGCTCCTTAGCAGAGAAGGCAGCGTTCCCATTCCTCCAAATAAAAAAAAAAATCTCAGCGCTATCTAGCGTCTAGATTTCTTTTTTCTTAATGAGGGATGACTCTGGGAGTGGGTGTGGCGGGGGATTTGGCAGGCCGCGCTCAGCATCAGAAGGGTTAAGACCCTCCCATTGCCCCGCACAAAGATGGCGGTACCCGCTTCTCCCCTCCCTTACCCCTCCCCAAAACCCCCTCCCGCCCCCCGCCCTCTCCCGCCACCTCCGTCACTTCCGCCCCGCTGTGGCCGAAACTGACACAAAGTAGCGGGCTGAGGCCCCGGGGGGTGCGGGGCTGCAGCTCGGGGGGCTAGAGCTGCGGGGAGTGAGCCGAGCGCCCCCCGCCGCAGCCCCCGGCATGGGCAGGACGGGGCCTCCGGGGCGGGCGCCAAGAGCGGAGCGCTGAGGTGAGACCGAGGCCAGGCTTGGGGCAGCTCCAAGCGCACGGCTGGGAGGGCACGGGGAGATGGGGCAGAGCCGCGGCCTCCGGGCCCGCACGGATAGTGTGCGGAGGAGAGAACCGGGGCAGAGTCAGGAGCTGCGCTGAGGCCGAGCAGGGGGAGTGGAGGATTGGAGAGAAGAAGGTGTCGGGGTGCCTGAAGATGGGGGCGATCGGAAGGTTGTCGGCTTCACAGAAAGGATGGGGAAGGGGCGCCGAAGTATTTGGAGCATATGGAGCAGAGGAGAGAGGACTGCCCTGAGAGTTTTAGGAGTCACCTGGGTCTGATGGTTTGGGTGCCTGGAGAAGGGAGTTTGGCGCTGGTAGGTTTTGTCTTTGTGAGGTGAGGTCTGTGCTTGAGCAGGACCCAAGGTGTGAGGAGAGGGCTAGTTCTGTGAGCTCAGAACTGGGGAGTGAGTCCTGCTATCTGCTCTTGCAGATGGAAGGTCTGGGTCATGTTGGTGACATGTGACCCCGGGGGTCTCGGATTCCATTTCCTTCTGTTAACCAGACCTGCCCACACATTTCCCTGCCAGCTTCTGAAACTGGGGGTCAGTTCTACCAGCTTATGGTAGAAAGGGGACAGGAACAGGCCTAGAGGTGGAGCCCCTTTCCTTTGCGGAGAGTTGCCTTCTTCTAAGAGAGGGCTATTTTTATCCCAAATGTGGCTGCAAAGGGGGCTGGGGCAGGCTACGTGGCTGATGGGCCTGCTGGGTTCAGAAAATGCAGGCTGTGTGAAACTGGGAAGGAGAAGTGAGAGGAAATCCCTGTTCCTAAGTCCCCCCTCCTCCTTCCCTGTTATGCCCTCCCCTCCCCCCCCAGAGGGGCTAAAGCCAAGCCACTTTTCAGTCTTTCCCAGGGTCTTAGAGGTAAAACAACTTTCCTGGTTGGTGTCCAGACTCCTGACTCCTAAAAGCTCCTTTGTTAACTCTTACGTTGGAGTCAGGTCTTTTGGCTGATAGTGTTTCTAGATTGCCTCCCACAATGAAGGTGGTGAGGGTGGGGTTAGCAATGGAACGTGTGATGCCCACCCTTGCATCCTCTTCTTTAACCTCTCCCTCTACACCCCACCCTCCTATGACTCATACTCTAGACTGGGTGGAGACCCTGGCTGGGGGCCCTGGAAGAGGGCTTGGCATCTCTAAAATGTGGATGAGGTTTTCCTTCCCGAGCCAGGCACCCTTGGCTGCCAGGGTTGGGGAGGGTCAGGCAGGAAGAGGACTCGAGCTTTCAGTACTGCCTCATCTGGGTTCAGCAGGACAGTCTGAGTTAGTGGAGAGAGAGCTGGTGTGGGTGATTGAGCTGTGGCCAGAGTCTGTAATTATGGAGGCTGGGCAGACAGGCAATTAGTTTCTCTTGAGGCTTGACAGGGTGTGCCCAGTGGTCTGGAGGTAGGGGAACCCAGGAGGAGGAGGAGGAGGAGGAGGAGGAGGAGGAGGAGAGGAGAAGGAGGGGGGAGAGAGGGAAGGAAGAGGGAGGAAGGTTTTCCACCTAGACAAAGGAAGGAAGTGAAAAGAGAACCTAGGACTTGGCTGACAGTTTCCTTTGGGCGAGGCTGGGGAAATAAGATGAAGCTCTGTGACCCTGTCTTCTAGGCCAGGCCTTTTACCTTTTTAAGTAACTGGGAAGACATAGGAAGATGGAAGGAAGCAGAGGTCCCTTTGATTATGCTTCCCTGTGCCTGTATCCAGTGTCATGTTGATTGAACTAGGCTTGGGGTGGGAGAGGGGGTGACTCTCTACTGGGGTTGGGATGGCCCCTTTTCTGGGTCCAGAAGGGTGCTGACCCAGACTGAGAGGAAGTGGTTTGGGTACTGTCTGGTGCAGGAAGTGAAGGCCATACTTTTAATGTGCTCCCTTGGAGGAGGTGATAATGGAAGCCCCTGTAATGGTGGGGGGAGTGAGGGGGTTATAAGCATTTTTAGAAGAGTGGATCCAGTCCGCCCTATTTCCTGATGCTCTGCCAGGTGTTTCCTGGCATGTGTTCCCTCAACCCCACCCTTTGGTGGAAATTTTGCTTTCCAGCAAACAGGCACCACTCACAGTCATCAGAAGGGCATATGAGGGCAACTGTTGTCCCTGGTATGGGTACCTTGAGAACTGTGCTCCTCTTGTCAATATCTAGCCTTTTCCCTCAACCTTCTTCCTTTCCCTGTAGTTCTTGTTTTATAATTCTGTTCCCCCCCCTAAAAAAAAGTTATCTAAGGTACAGGCATGAGATGAGGTGGTGGGAAGGATGCCTTTCCTAGGGATCCATCAAGGCAGTGAATGTGTTAGTGTGGAATTAGTAGGGAACCTGGTGGAGGGGCAGGGTCTGAACCAGGGAAGAGATCCCAGGAGGAGTCTGAGGGAGTGAAGGCTAACACTCAGCCTCCTAACTTATGTATATGTCACCTTCCTGCAGGGTCTCCCATGGGATTGCTGGGACCTTGCTGGGTGAGATGGCACTGTGTGCAAAAAAGCGCCCCCCAGGTAAGAGGAGGAGGGGGAGATCCCTAGGACTATCAAAAGTGGGTAGTTATGGCACACTGAGCAAAGGAAAGAGGGACAACTGGTAATGAGTCTGAAGAAGAGTAGGTCAGCCCCTAATCATCCTGGGGGGAGCATAGGAACCCCATTTCTTTCTCCTGGTCTAGTGGGGGCGTGGCTTCTCTCGCAGGGTGGCTGAGTGTGTGATGCTCACCTCCAAACACCAGAGAACAGTGTTCCCATCTTATCTCTGTCTGCTCACCTCTTGGTCTCCTTTTTCTCCTTAATTTTCCATTCCCTTGGTCCTCTAGGTTTTCCTGCCTGGGGGTGGGGTGGTATGAAAGCAGTTGCCCCCGACAACAACGCTGGCAGTCCCCACCCGCATTGGCCGGCCGGGGGAGGCGGGAGGCGGGGCTCGGTGCTGCCTTTCGCCTACGCAGCAGCGCTGGCAGGCGCTGCCCCTGCAGTTGGGGACGGGCAGGCGGGGGCGGAGCCCAGGCCGTACGCTCGGCGTCTGGGGCCACTCAGAGCGCTGGCATCCGTGGGGGGTGCTGCGGGCGGTGGCGGCGCAGCTGAGTGCTCGGCGGCCCAGGTGCGGGCTGCCGAGAGGATGGCCCGGGCTGCTGGTGGAGCCCATGCCCGACGGCCCGGGCTCCCCTCTCTGCGGCCGCAGCTCCTGCACCTCCCTGGGGGGCCGCCTCCTCGGCGCCGCTGAGGCCCAGGACAGACAGACAATCTACCCTTCCCCACTCAAACCGGGATCATGACGGTCCCCAAGGAGATGCCTGAGAAGTGGGCCCGGGCCGGGGCGCCCCCTTCCTGGAGCGGAAAGAAGCCCTCTTGGGGGACAGGTAACTGGGAGGTGGCAACTGGCCTTTCTCTGAGCCTGCAGTTTCCCGCTGCTCCAACCTATCCTCCCCCAACCTTTTCCTTCCTCTCCTTCCAGGTCCTGAGATCCTAGCTTTAAAGGGTCCAGTCCTTTCTCTCCCTTTACATGGTCTTTGGTGACTGCACAGGGGCTCAGCGGAAGGGATCCCCGCTGGGGAAGTTTCTGGTAGTAGAGTGACTTCACACAGGAGTGCTCTGGGTAGTAGCCGTAGATGATGGGAGGATGCTGTGGTCTGGGATTTTATTACTGCAGTGTACTCTGCAGGGGTCGTGGGAGGGGATGAGGAAGGAGTCTGGAATAATACCTTTGTGAAATGGACTTAAGGCATGTTTATTGCCTAAACAAGGTTCTTTTTTTCAGCCTGAGGTCATGACACCAGGTTATGGGTTGAAGAACCTTTCTTCTAAGAAGGGTATCAAGTTCAGGTCCTAGAACATGGGATGTTCTAAATCCCATGTTCTAGGACTTGAACTTGATACCCACAGACCCAGAAGGAGGAGGTTCTGCAGTTGATGACTATGTATTGTTTAGGAGAAATTTGTGCCTATGGCACAAGGTTACAGTTGGCAACTGTTTGGAGTACATCCCATTCCTTCCTCCTTCATCTCTATCTCAGTCTGCATGACCCGCATCCATAACCCCTCCCTTCTACTTGAGATGAGCTTTGAAATAAGGTGATGTCATTGTGGACCAGTCAGAAGCCTCTGCTGGTGACATGTGACAAGCAGAGGCTCTTGGAGGGGGTTCTGCACGTGGGGCTGGGACGCTGCCGCAGAGCAGTTTCAGTCAGGGCATGGTGACCCTCTGTCTTGCCACCCTGCCCAAATCCCCAGCTTAGAGGGTCAACAGTCCTCCAAACAGTTGCTATTTGTAACCTTCTTGCTTAGATATGCAGGGTCACCCAAGGAAGGAAGATTTGGGTTTTCATCTGCTATTCCTCCAGGCATTCCCAAGACCATTAATGCCTCATGTGTTAATGAGGAACTGAGTGCCCCAGTGGAAGACCTTCATGGCTATTGGTTAGGAAAGAAGGCATTTTGTCCTGTGAATATTACCAGTGGTCAGGCTGGTGGTGAGAAGTAGGCTAGAGGGAAGAATTTAGCAACCATGTGTGCTCACTCCTTAAAACTGTATAATGTGAAAAGCCACAGGCCCTCAGTGGAACCCTCACAAAGTGGGGTGTGCCTCAGTTTGCTCCCCTGACTCTAGCATCATTTTGTTGCAGAAGAAGAAAGGAGGGCGCGGGCCAATGACCGAGACTACAACGAGAAATTCCAGTATGCGGTAAGTGGCTCTAGACCACCTATTCCTTCCTTCTGATTCAGAAAAGTGCAGAAACATCCTGGGTGTAACTGGGGGCTGACTGAGTGGGTGCCTGGAGGGGAAGAGGGAGGCCATTTCCTCACCACTCTCCACCTGCTACTCTCCTGAATTTTTTATGCCTTCACCTGTCATTGAAGCGGGAAACACTGCCCTCAAGACTCCCTTCTCTTCTCTGCCCTCTGCCTCCATACAGCCCTCCCCCTCCACACTGGTACTTGCTGGCCTAGAGGTAGAGCTTGAAGTAGTATGGATGGAGGTGGAATTCTCAGTCTGACTCTAAGTTGGACTTGGAAGCTACCTCTTTGTCTTCTCTCCCACTACCATAGAGCAACTGTATCAAGACCTCCAAGTACAATATTCTCACCTTCCTGCCTGTCAACCTCTTTGAGCAGTTCCAGGAAGTTGCCAATACCTACTTCCTGTTCCTTCTCATTCTGCAGGTAAGTGACTTTTTGCAGCTTACAAAGCTGACTAAAGTCAAGGAAAAGAAGGGTATAGGGAAAAGAGTGCAGGGGCTAAGGCTCAGAGGCACACTTTTTCTCTTTCAGTTGATCCCACAGATCTCATCCTTGTCCTGGTTCACCACCATTGTGCCTTTGGTTCTTGTCCTCACCATCACAGCTGTTAAAGATGCCACTGATGACTATGTGAGTTATTTTCATTCTTCTACCTGTCCCCCATCCTGGCACACTCACCTCCACCCAGCACAGTTCCTCAGTGACTTTGCGAGCCCTACCCTGGCCCAGCTAGATCCAGGAAGTCATGACTGAGAGCAGGGTGGCGGGGAGGGAATCAGGGAGAATTAGATCAATGAATAGGGAAAGAAGCATAACAGAGATACAGTGAGGACATCCCCAGCATAGCCTATGTTTCCATGGTCACCTCAGTCCTCTGAATTGGAGGAAAGTGTTTTACCTTTCTTAGTTCTCTTCTTTTCAGTTCCGCCACAAGAGTGATAACCAGGTGAATAACCGTCAGTCTCAGGTGCTGATCAATGGAATGTGAGTGCCTATTGGAGACAGAGGGTCTTAGGGAGGAGAGGGGTCCCCTGGGAATTTCTCTAGCTACTGAGGGCTGCTTCTCTGTCTTCTCATTGTCCCAGCCTCCAGCAAGAGCAGTGGATGAATGTCTGTGTTGGTGATATTATCAAGCTAGAAAATAACCAGTTTGTGGCGGTAAGGACCAGGTCTCTGTCTTTTCTTTAGCAAAAAGGAAGAATCTTGATTTTCTCTTGCCGCTTAAATACTCACAAAAGGAAATTTCTATGTCATCTTATGCCTGGTACTGTCTCCTTTCTAGCTATTCATGTTTTGGGACTGAGCAAGCCAAGAATACCCAATGATATGGGGTAGTCACAGGCTTCTTTGTGGGTAGGGGCATGGGTCTTCTGGCTTCTCATTAGATTTTTCTCTCTAGGCGGATCTCCTTCTCCTTTCCAGCAGTGAGCCTCATGGGCTGTGTTACATAGAGACAGCGGAACTTGATGGGTGAGTCCATGTCTGGGGTCTCACCTCTCTTCTGCCTCCTCACAGCTGCCTCCTTGACAGCTTGTTTTGGAGAGGTCCACAGGTCTGGGATCTGTATCTTTTGGAAAATGTGGGGGTAGTAAAGGCTTTGGGTGAGTAAGAGTGTTACCGTGGCTAATGTGTGGGGATATTGGTACCCTGGGTCAGGTACCTCAGGTAGAATCTACAGGAAGGGTCTATGGCCATACAACCTTGAACGTGCATGATCTCATCTGATCTCAGAAGCTAAGCAGGGTTGGGCTTGGTTAATACTAGCACTTGGGAGAATATACAGGAAGGGAAGGAAACCAGCACTCAGGGACACTGTCCTTCCAGAGAGACCAACATGAAGGTGCGCCAGGCAATTCCTGTCACCTCTGAATTGGGAGACATCAGCAAGCTTGCCAAATTTGATGGTGAGTAATTTGGGAGAAGCAGCTCTCAAGTACTGGTGGGCTGAATTTGGGGGCTTAAATTGCTCCTTTTCCTTTTGACTTCTTGTTGCTGTGAATATGCAGCTCCCTGGACATTTTTGGGGGCCGAGAGGGCATCAAGGGTGGCCATTTAGAAGCTGGCATTTCAAGACAGTTTCATGACAGATCATAGCTCCCTTTCTGCTGCACATTTTTAAATTTACCTTTTTTTTTTTTTGAGACTAGGTCTCGCTATTTTTGCCCGTGAAACCGCAGGCTCTCGTTGCCCAGGGTACCACAGATTCAAGCAATCCCCAGCCTCAACTTCCCAGGTAGCTGGGATGACAGGCGCATGCCACCACGCCCAGCTGTTTTTTTGGAACTAGGTTTCGCAACGGGCCCCAGGCGGGACTCGAACCGTTATCCCTAGTCCCGGCCGCTTCATAGGCTGAAGCTTACAGGCACGAACCACCGTGCCTGGCTGGCTTTTTCTTTTTAATAGTTTAGAAGAGTAACATACATTTTTTGTAAAAAGATGCAGTATATAATACATCTAAGAAAAAGCCTTCCTGCCTCCTGTTCTTCTTTCCTTGGGTAGCCAGGTTAACTGCCAGTTTATTGTGTCATTCATACCTTTTCTCTATGTTTATACAAATGTGAACATAAATCGGTATGCAGAAATGCCCGCCACTTGCCTTTCTCTAGCAAATATATCATAGGTGTCTTATCATATGACTATATAAAGAAATGACCCCATTCTTTTTAATTGTTGCATAGTGTTTAACAGAATCTGTGTATCATCATTTATTCAAATAGTTGTTTCCTATCTTCTACTGTTCAGATAGTGCTTCAAGGAAAATTGTTGTGCTCTATGTTATTATGTCTGCAGAATAGTGTCCCCAGTGTGGGATCACTGTTTGCTTTTAATATTAATTCATGCTGCCTCATTTCTTCATCATATATTGCATCAGTTTACACTCTCACCATTAGTGTGATAGGCTTGTATCACACCTTCCCCCTCAGCTGCCTTTTCACTATGTTTTGTTGTCTCCTGATCAAGGTGTAGGTCAGGTTTTGAATGATGGTACTGTTGTCTTCCACTCAGGTGAAGTGATTTGTGAACCTCCCAATAACAAACTAGACAAATTCAGTGGAACCCTCTACTGGAAGGAGAACAAGTTCCCCCTGAGCAACCAAAACATGCTGCTACGGGGCTGCGTGCTTCGAAACACCGAGTGGTGCTTCGGGCTGGTCATTTTTGCAGGTGAGCCTCCTAAGGGCCAAAAAAAGAAGGGTAAGAGTTGGTGCCTCAGTTCTCCCTCAGGAATGTGGGAGGAGGTTGAGTGGGCTTGGACACTGTGAAGGTAAATCCCTGGAGCCCTGAATATAAGCCTCATGTCCTGCCAGTTTTTCTACTGGTCCAGAAATTGGGCAGAAACCCAGAAGCAGATGTGCTATTTGGTTTTCCTTGCCCTTCTTACACTTTCCCAGGTCCTGACACTAAGCTGATGCAAAACAGTGGCAGGACAAAGTTCAAGAGAACAAGTATTGATCGCCTCATGAATACATTGGTGCTCTGGGTAAGGTTTCCCATGACTGGTTCCTGGCCCTGCCCTGCTGCTTCTCCCTGGGTGGTTGGTTCCCTTTGCCCCATCTCTCCTTTCTGGTCAGTAGTCAGGCTGCAGGTTTTTGACTCCAAAAGTCACTGGTAGACCAGCCACTCAAGGCAGTGTTTATTTCAGACTGCTTTTAGACTTAGAAGATGTTATTTAAAAAAAGCTTAGGAATGTGTATGAATCAACAACTTAAAGAAAGCTAAAACAAATCTTCCCTTCTCTGAATTCCAGTTATGATGATGACTTAGTGTAGCATGTGACTTTCTGTTTGCTTTTGCCAGGGACAAGGAGGCCTTCATGGGGATGAAGAGGGAATTAAGAGAGAAATTTCCATTTGGAGGAAATGAGGGTCTTTTATACAGGGTCCTTTCCCCCTGACTTCTAAGAGTGAAGGATCCCAAAGGAAAAGATTCTGTTTTCGTTTTTTTGGCAGTTCCTCAATCCTTCTCTTGTTTGACTAGAAATTTGAGCGCCTTGTCGGCCTCCTCTCCTCTTAGGTGCGCACTGGCTGCTGCCTGCCCCCCCACAGGCCAGCTTGCAGAGACTATGGAACCAGTCTCTGCTGAGGTAGTTTTGGCCTTGGCCTTAAAGTGTTTACAGAAACCTGGTCTGAGGGATAGATCTCTTTGGCAAAGACTCGCATCGCCCCCTGGTGGTCCTTGTGCACTGAGCTTTTGTTTTTTTCAAAGCCTTCGAAAGTTGGAAGTAACTTTGAAAATCTACGCCTAATATCAGTCAGTATTTTTTTTTCCCTTTTAGCCATCAAAGCCTTCTCCAAAGATTCCAAGCGTTATAAGATTTTTGACTATTGGAGATTTATATTTATGAAGACTCTGTTTTCCTCATTAAAATTTATTTTTGGCAGTTTGTGTGAGGTAATGAATATGAAAGAAATATTTAGTTTTGTTAGCTTCTTGTCGCTTAGACTGAGTAATTTGGTGATTTCATTTTTTTTTTTTTTTGAGACTAGGTCTCACTATTTTTGCCCGTGGAACCACAGGCTGTCATTGCCTGGAGTACCACAGACTTAAGCAATCCCAGCCTCAGCTTCCCAGGTAGCTGGGATTATAAGCGCGTGCCACCATGCCCAGCTAGTTTTTTGGAACTAGGTCTCGCTACGGGCCCCAGGCAGGACTCGAACCACGATCCCTAGCCCTGGCTGCTTCATAGGCTGAAGCTTACAGGCACGAGCTACCGTGTCCGGCCTTCCGTGATTTCAAATAAGCTTTTTTTGATGTTTTTAAAGTACCTCCCCTCTTCTTTGACCATCTCTGAAGGCTCCTAAGAGTTCTGGGCTTTGAGACTGGGAGCTGCACAGTTCTTTCAGATTCCCTGTCATACTGATGAAGAAATGTTTACAGAGAAAGCCACATCAGGCCGGGCATGGTGGTGCTTGCCTGTATGTGGCAGTCTAGGAAGCCGCAGCAGGGACCAGGGATTGCGGTTCAAGTCCCGCCAGGGGCATGTAGCGGAGACCTAGTCCCCAAAAAATAACTGAGCGTGGTGGCTTGAGTCCATGGTAACACAGGCTACGTGAACCTGCGGTTCCACAGGCAAAATAGTGAGACCTAGTCTCAAAAAAAAAAGAAGGTCACATCATAGCAGACTAGAGTTTCTCACCAGATCTGGGCTCATTCCAACAGAACAAGTCAATATTTCAAAGATTCCAGAGCTTTCTTCTTTTTTTTTTTTTTTTTTTTGAGACTAGGTCTCGCTATTTTTGCCTGTGGAACCGCAGGCTCTCGTTGCCCGGGGTACCACAGACTCAAGCAGTCCCCAGCCTCAGCTTCCCAGGTAGCTGGGATGACAGGCGCGTGCCACCACGCCCAGCTATTTTTTGGAACTAGGTCTCGCTATGGGCCCCAGGCGGGGCTCGAACCACGATCCCTAGCCCTGGCCGCTTCATAGGCTGAAGCTTACAGGCATGAGTCCGGCCAGATTCCAGAGCTTTAAACGGCCCGGGTATGAGTGTTGACCTTTGAGGACACATGCACTTGATTTAGGGGCAGGAGCCTAGCCTCTGCTTCTTATTCCTCCCCAGATTTTTGGATTCCTGGTCTGCATGGGGGTGATTCTGGCCATTGGCAATGCCATCTGGGAGCATGAGGTCGGGACCCGCTTCCAGGTCTACCTGCCGTGGGATGAGGCGGTGGACAGTGCCTTTTTCTCCGGCTTCCTCTCCTTCTGGTCCTACATCATCATCCTCAACACCGTTGTGCCCATATCGCTCTATGTCAGGTATGTACCCTCTCCTCCCCTGGGTTTCCAGGGAGATGAAGTAGTCCCTGGGCCAACTTTTCTTTACTATGAAGATAAATCCTTGAGAAGGAACTTGAAGTCGTCTTCCTGTGCTGTGACACTATGTTATCGGTTTATCTTTGTGTGCTGAGAAAGCTTCACCACAGTTTCCTGGCAGTTTATACTGTATCAAACAAAAATTGTATTGATTTATTCAGCACATATTTATTGTACACCTATGTTGTGTTAACAAGCATACTGACTGCTATGACACGTACAAAGATATAGGAATGAATGCTCTACCCTAGGTACTTCAGTCTGGTAGAAGAGAAATGTTCTAAAACAAAATGGGCACAAGTGCTGTAGAAGTCTATCTTCTGTCTTATGTATAAATCAGGGGCCCAAGGGAATGTGAAACATGGGCTCTGCCTTCAAAAGCAGCAGACTGGTAGGGGATACAAACAGTAGAAGACTGAGGTGGGAGCTCATAATACTAGAGTGGAAAGAGCATGCACCCCAGAAGTTAATCAGGAGGATATCTTTGAAGAGGTGGCTCTTGAACTGGGTTTGGAGTGGTAGCTGGGATGGATCAAAGTGAAGCCTGGAGGAGAAGCTAGAAACAAAGGAATGCAACCTAGGAAGGCATGGAGTGGTTTGGTCGGAATATGAACTATGACTGGGGGAGTGGGCTGTGGGACAGAATTGGACGTATAAGTTGTTCCTCATTGTAGAGGGCCTTGATTTTTTTGTCTGTGGACTTTGGACTTAGCAAACTGTTAAAGGATTCTTCAAGACATCTAAAGAACACTCTAGGAGGTATTGGCTGGTGGTGGTGCAGTCTGACTAGTGGGATCATGGAGACATCTAGGATGTTTGAGATAAAGCAAAGACTAATGGGGACTGGGCCAGTGAGAATGATTAAGAAGAGGGGCAAGCGGAGGAAGTGTGACCAGAAGACATTTTCTTTGTACTTAATATCTTGCACTGGAGGTGAGGGAAACTGCCACATTTTTAAGAAAATACTTTATGGAGATGCTCAAAACTTCCTATCTGCTATCTTTTGTTCACACAGATCCCCCAACACATACCTCAGCTTTCCTCACTAGTTCTGAATTCCTATAAGATATTAGATAGGAAAATACATTTTAAAATTAAACCACTATGGAAATATTTGGGTGTAGTATGCTTTTTTTTTTTGGGGGGGGACTAGGTCTTGCTATTTTTGCCCATGGAACCATAGGCTCCTGTTGCCCGTGGTACCACAGATTCAAGCAGTCCCCTGCCTCAGCTTCCCAGGTAGCTGGGATTACAGGCGCGTGCCACCACGCCCAGCTAATTTTTGGGACTAGGTCTCACTGGGTTGCCCCCAGTGGGACTCGAACTGTGATCCCTAGCCCCAGCCTCTTCATAGGCTCTTCACAGACACGAGCCACCGTGCCCGGCTGGTGTAGCATGCTTAATAAATCTATTTATAATTTAAATGTTTTTAAGGAATAATAATTCTTTATATGTTTTCATGCTCACATCCTCTTTCTCATCTTCCATCCTCTTTTTTTCTGCCATCTTTCCATTTCCCTGAGCCTGCTGTAGCTGCCCAAGAAAGTTTTCAGCCTCCTCAGGTTACAGTATATGTTTGGAGGAGTGGTAATTGAAGGTTCTGTTTTTGCCTGGTAGCTGGATCCTGGGAGTGCCTTAGTCAGTTGGCAGCAGGTACCTTTTGCTGAGTTGCGCTGGACTCACAGCCCCTTTCTGAAAACTAACCTTTCATGTACCCAGGGCAATGGCTAGTACAGATAGGACTGAACAGACTTGGGATGTGTGTGGCATTGTGTGTGCTGTTGTGAATTGGTGTTATTATTCCAGTTTCTTCGGAGTCAATGCCTCATATTCTCCCCAAAATCCATGGAACCAGGCGGAAGGAGGGTGCCTCATGTGGGTGCAGGCAGTCAGGAGGGGGCTTTGGTACCTTCTCTGCCTCCTTTCCCCACCTCTGTGTGGCCTCTCATTATGTGGTGTGTATTGCTGTGGCCCACGCAGCACCCTCATTATCTCTCTTTTTTTCTTTCCCTTCTCGCACTTTTTCTTTTTTCTTTTTTTTTCTGCATGGTTTCTGTATTTTTAGTCCTAAGGTAAGAATTGATTGAGGTTGAATGCCTTGTCCACACTCCCTTTTCCTTCTCTATCTGTTTTGTCTGCCCTGCCTGCCCAGGCCCTTTCTCCTTTTAGCTTGGGGAGTTTGAGAGGGTCGGGGTTGGGGCTCCTTCGCCAACTCTAGGTGTCTGGTTCCACCTCCAGGTGCTCCTTGCCCTTCCCTGCTGAGGTGTCTGCTCTAGTCTTGTTGCTCCCTGACAGAGGGCCTGCAGTGAAGACCTGTGGGGGGTGGGACCCTCCCCCTTCCTGCCCCCAGTCTTACCTCCTGTGTCATGTGCAGTGTGGAGGTCATCCGTCTGGGCCACAGCTACTTCATCAACTGGGATAAGAAGATGTTCTGCATGAAGAAGCGGACGCCAGCAGAGGCCCGCACCACCACCCTGAATGAGGAACTCGGCCAGGTGGAGTACATCTTCTCCGACAAGACGGGCACCCTCACCCAGAACATCATGGTTTTCAACAAGTGCTCCATCAATGGCCGCAGCTATGGTAGGGCCATGCTGGCAGGGTGGGGCTCGCACCTTTCCTGAAAGAGGAGTGGTCCTGGGGCTCCCACAGTTGTGGGTTTTTCCTTCTCTCTTCCTTGGGTCTGTGAGACTTTGAAAAAGTTTTCCTCTGTAGCCTGTGTTGGAAGCAGACACTGATGGTGCTTCCACTGATGCTTGCACCCTGCTCTCAACTTCAGGGAGCTGCAGCCATGCCTGGGATGTTGGACTATGGGTGTCCTGACCAGGCTGGACTCTGTAGAGTGCTAGACTTTCCCTTTGTTGCAGTGCAGGGCCCTTGCGAGTCTTTGGAATGTGACCATGGTCTTTCTAGTGTGGCCCGGCTGTGGTGGGCTTATAACTGAGCTGTGGGGATGGCTGGGGACAGGGTGTGTGAGGCCTGCCTCTTCTGCTGAGGGAGCCTTCTCATAAATACTTCATGTGCTAACTTAGGCCTGTGGTCATTGTGTGAGGCACTGTCTGCAGCATAGGTCTTAAGGGCAAAAGGCACTGGGGAGGCCTGGGAGCCTTGTGGAGGGATATGGGAGGAAAGCTGGTGGAGCAAGTGGGGACAGGAATGATGGGTGCTAGGACCTTCAGTACTAGGGTTCTGAAAAACCTGGGTGCCAGTTGCCCCCATCTCCTGAGTCAGCAGTGTGAATCTGGTCTGCTTAGCGATTAGGGTAGAGGACAACAAGTGCCTGCAGGGGCTCTGTCCTCGAGGTCTCTCCTCCTGCTCTGACATTGCTGTCCCTTCTGTCTTGACCGTGTGTAGGTGATGTGTTTGATGTCCTGGGACACAAAACTGAGTTGGGAGAGGTAAGGCCCAGTCTCTGCAGTTACTCCACCTGCCATTTAAACATAGGGTGCTTGTGTAGCTGGGAGGACTGGTGTCTGGTCAGAAGTGAAAACTGCTTGGAGAAATGGGTGTTATAAGGAAGGACTGAGAGTAGAAGTGGGAATTTTGGGGTCCACAGTGGACAGGATCTTGGGCTCTTCTACTGAGAGAAAGGTGAGTCAACCCTTTTCTAATCGCCATCTTATCCACTCCAGAGGCCTGAACCTGTTGACTTCTCCTTCAACCCTCTGGCTGACAAGAAGTTCTTATTTTGGGACCCCACCCTCTTAGAGGCTGTCAAGATGGGGGATCCCCACACGCATGAGTTCTTCCGTCTCCTCTCCTTGTGTCATACAGTTATGTCAGAAGAGAAGAATGAAGGTGAGCTGGGCAGCTGCTGTGCATGCAGTGTGGTCAGGCTGGGTTCCCTGGGCAGGGCTTATGGCTGGGGAGGTGACCCATTATACCATGACTGTTCTCCCACCCAGGAGAGCTGTACTACAAAGCCCAGTCCCCGGATGAGGGGGCGCTGGTCACTGCAGCCAGGAACTTTGGTTTCGTATTCCGCTCTCGTACCCCTAAAACCATAACTGTTCATGAGATGGGCACAGCTATCACTTACCAGCTGCTGGCCATCCTGGATTTCAACAATATCCGCAAGCGGATGTCAGTCATAGGTGAGGTTGGGACCAGGGTTATGTGGTCACCTGGGTGTAGGCTTGGGGGGTGGGGGGAAGGGATTCTATGTTCCTTGTGAGTACCTTGAGGTTGGGGGTATATGCCTGCCTGTTTTCTGAGCCTTCTTTCTCTGCCCTCTCACAGTGCGAAATCCAGAGGGGAAGATTCGACTCTATTGCAAAGGGGCTGACACGATTCTATTGGACAGACTCCACCACTCCACCCAAGAGCTGCTCAACACCACTGCTGACCACCTAAATGTAGGTGGGGCCGAGGGATTGTGATTCTGCTGCTCCCAGTATTGTGGTGGGGGGGCAGGAATGAGGGATGACTCTTGGATGCTGCCTCTAGGAGTATGCAGGGGATGGACTGAGGACCCTGGTGCTGGCCTATAAGGATCTGGATGAAGACTACTATGAAGAGTGGGCCGAAAGGCGCCTGCAAGCCAGCCTTGCCCAGGACAACCGGGAGGACAGGCTGGCCAGCATCTATGAGGAGGTCGAGAGTGACATGATGGTATGGGCTGTAGCCTGGGCTCTGGGTAGCAAGAGGGGCTCATGCCTGGTACATATACCAGGGACGCTGGTGGTATTTTCAGCTGCTGGGTGCTACAGCCATTGAGGACAAACTGCAGCAAGGGGTTCCGGAGACCATTGCTCTCCTGACTCTGGCCAACATCAAGATTTGGGTGCTCACTGGAGACAAACAAGGTGAGAACCCAGCAGGGCAGAGGCAGGTACATCTGGACAGCAGCCCTGATGGGTCCTGGCAAGGGTCCAGGACATCAGACAGGAGAGTACGCTGACCTTGTTGGGCCCTGTCCGTAGCTCCTGCGTTCTCTCTTGGTAGAGACGGCCGTGAACATTGGCTACTCCTGCAAGATGCTGACGGACGACATGACAGAGGTGTTCATCATCACTGGCCACACCGTTCTGGAAGTGCGGGAGGAGCTCAGGTGAGCAGAGACTGAGGCAGGCAGGTGCCCTTTGCATGGGCAAGGTGGGGGCCTGTTTGGGTTTGAACCTGGAACCTGTTTGGGTTTGAGTTTCTCCTGCTCTCAGAAACTGTGCTCTGTTCCCCAAAGACCAGGGTTTTTTTTTTCCCCATTTTAGGAAAGCCCGGGAGAAGATGATGGACTCCCCCCGCACTGTGAGCAACGGCTTTGGTTACCAGGAGAAGCTCTCTTCTTCCAAGCTCACATCTGTCCTGGAAGCCGTGGCTGGGGAGTATGCCCTGGTCATCAATGGGCATAGCCTGGTAGGTGTCGCCATCCCCAGTGTGGGCTTCTCTCATACAGAGCAGTGTCTCTGTATGACTTTGTCTCTTACCTTGTTTTCATTTCCCTCTACTTCTGAGGGGTGTGGTCTCCAAGGACCTGGGAGGAGCTGACTGGAAAAGGTCCCTCCTACGAGAGGCTGGAGCTTGCTCAGGGCCCTCTGTGTTCCAGGCCCATGCGTTGGAGGCCGACATGGAGCTGGAGTTTCTGGAGACAGCCTGTGCCTGCAAAGCTGTCATCTGCTGCCGGGTAACCCCCTTGCAGAAGGCACAGGTGGTAGAACTGGTTAAGAAGTACAAGAAGGCTGTGACACTTGCCATTGGAGATGGAGCCAATGATGTCAGCATGATCAAAAGTGAGTATGGACCTGGGTATACAGGCTGAGTGGCAGGGTGGGAAGAAAGCCCATGAGGTCTCTAGACCAGGGGGTGGTAAGGGGAAGAAGGAACTTTAACTTAGTACCCTGAAAGTGTGGCCATCCTTACCCTCTTATCCTCTCTTGTCTCTGCAGCTGCTCACATTGGTGTGGGTATCAGCGGGCAGGAAGGGATCCAGGCTGTTCTGGCCTCTGACTACTCCTTCTCGCAGTTCAAGTTCCTGCAGCGCCTCTTGCTGGTGCATGGGCGCTGGTCCTACCTACGCATGTGCAAGTTCCTCTGTTATTTCTTCTACAAGAACTTTGCTTTCACCATGGTCCACTTCTGGTTCGGCTTCTTCTGCGGCTTTTCGGCCCAGGTAGTGAGGGTTCCTCACCTTGCCTTGCCATGAGCGCCATAGGACAGAGATTTTATCTGTCTCTTTTGGGCTCAGTCCCCTAGGATGGCTGCTGTCAGGTGCATGTGCACATTGAGCAAATGTCTATTTGAGGAGTGGAGTGAGGACTCCAGCCAGTCCCTCAGGGCTCTGCACCTACGCCTGAGCTCTCATGAAAAAGGATGGCGTGTTCACTCCTCTCTTGCTCTTTGTTCTTCTTCCAGACCGTCTATGACCAGTATTTCATCACCCTTTATAACATTGTGTACACCTCCCTCCCAGTTCTGGCTATGGGTGTCTTTGATCAGGTATGGGGGTGTTGATGACTCCATGGGATGGGGAGGACGCTGCTGAGAAGGATTCACATTGATGATGCTGGTGGGCACTGGGCCCTCACATCACTACCCTGATCCCTGAGAGACCAGTTACTTCAGTTGCAGGATGTGGAGTATGGTCCTCCCTCTCAACTGAACCTGCCTATGAATCCCCTGGGTTCTGAACAAAGAGTTGTTGGGAACAGCTGGCTTGAGGTTGAATGTAGCTGTCAAATAATTTGGGGAGGAGGCAGGGACAGGGTCTGGTCTTGTCATCCTGAGTCAAAACAGCAGCTTTTAAGGTCTCCCATACCCCGTGCCTTCCGACACAGGATGTCCCAGAGCAGCGGAGCATGGAGTACCCTAAACTGTATGAGCCAGGTCAACTGAACCTCCTCTTCAACAAGCGGGAATTCTTCATCTGCATTGCCCAGGGCATCTACACCTCTGTGCTCATGTTTTTCATCCCCTATGGGGTGTTTGCCGAGGCCACCCGGGATGATGGCACGCAACTGGCCGACTACCAGTCATTTGCAGTCACTGTGGCCACTTCGTTGGTCATTGTGGTTAGTGTACAGGTATGGTGGAGTCCAGGAACTGCCCTTGCTGCTGGTAGGAGTGAGGTCCTGGTCCATAGGACTGCCTCACACACTGCGGTTCTGTTTCTGGGAGGGGGTTGGACTCATTTGCTCCTTCTGCCTGTGATGGCTCTTGCTCTTTGCAGATTGGATTGGACACAGGCTACTGGACAGCCATCAACCACTTCTTCATCTGGGGCAGCATAGCTGTTTACTTTGCCATTCTTTTTGCCATGCATAGCAATGGGCTCTTCGACATGTTTCCGAATCAGTTTCGGTTTGTGGGTGAGTCTCCTGGGTCTTCCTCGTAAGTCCATGAAGAGTCTCAACTGTCCTGGAATGGACAGGCTGCCTGGCTGGTTTGCATGTCTGAGCATTCAGTCAACACTCCTGATATGCTAAGTCTTCTGCAAAGCACTGGATACACCTGGTATCTCTGAACCAAGCCCTGCCCTCTGAGAGTGGTCAGGGCAGCTGACATTGAAGGGCAGCTGTGCTGGGTATGGGAATTTCGGATTCCAGTGGTATCAGTCTTCATGGCACCATAACAGCCGCTTGTGGACAGGGATGGGAGTCAGAATCAAAGATAGACCCATTGGGAAGGCTGTTGTGAGAGAGGATCCAGGACTGGGGAGTCGTATCCCAAGTTGGAAAACTGGAAGGGCACAAAGGCCTTCTAAGGAGTGGAGTGTACTGCAGCCAAGTGGGACAAGAATCCCCTTTGGGAAGTAGTGTAAGAGCCTGGAAAGGTAGGACATTACAGGTGGCAGAATTCCAGACTGTCAGGTTTGCATTTGACTTGTCAGGAGTCTTTTTTTTTTTTTTTTCTTCCCCTTTCTTTAATTTGAGGAAAGAGGGGGAAAAGATAGCATCAGAAGATTACTTTAGAAAAAATGAATGGCAGTGGCAAATGGCCAGGGGCCTGGGTGGGAGATATAGGGTGACAGTCACATTCTCAGGTCTTGTTATTTGCTTTAGCTTCTCTCATTCTCTCTTCCAGTAGACATGTAGTCAGCATCTACTATATGCCATTCACCTTTCTGGATGTTGGGGGTCAGTGAACAGTGAACAGGCAAAACTCTTGACCACCTGGATTTCATATTCAATGAAAGAGACAGACAAGATATAAGTTAACAGATAAAATATCTGGAACTTATAAGTTATATATAAAAAAAACATCAAGCCAGGGTAGAAAGGGACAAGAGTAGTCTAGTCAGAAAATTGTCTTGAGGAAGGGACATTAGCACAGGGCAATGTAAATAAAGGGAGGGAAAGATCTGGGAAGAGAACGTAGCATTATAGAAGCCATAGATGGGGCCTGGCGAGGAGGTGGTTGGCACCAGAGGGGCCCAAGCTTGGGTTGGGGGTTGCTCTAGGTCTCTTAAGCTCTTCTGGGTCAGAGCAGAACTCTAACTGTGAGAGGAAGCCACTGGAGGATTTGGAGCTGGGAAGTATCATAAATGGATCCAAAAAAAATGATTGCTTTTACTGTTTTGTGAACAAAGGGAACCAGTTTAGAGATATAGCAGGAATCCAGGTGAGGGTAACAGGGGCTTGGAATAGACAGAAAGCCATGAGTTCATAGGTATTTTGAAATGGGGCATAGTAAGTTCTCAGTAAGTATGTGTTTGAATGTAGAGAATGAGTAGATGAATGGAATGAAAGAGGAAGAGAGGGAAGAATTGAGGTGGCATCAGGGCTTTTGGGAAGACAAGGCACTGACTGAGATAGTTGAAATGTACTTCACTTTGGCTATGAGGTGCCTGTTACCTGTTTAAGAAGATGCCAAATAAGGCAGTTCAAGAATCAAATCTGAAATTTTGGGGAGAATTTGGAGCGAGAGTCAAATTTGGAGAGAGACTTTTGGGGAGCAAGGAGGAAAGGGAATTCAAGAATGGCTTAGGGTTTGAGAATGGAGAAGCAACTGCCAGAAATAGGAACAGAGCTCAGGGGGCTGCCCTTCTGTCCACCTGGAGACTAAGGCCTCCTCTGCGCTCCCAGGTAACGCCCAGAACACCCTGGCCCAGCCCACGGTGTGGCTGACCATTGTGCTCACCACTGTTGTCTGCATCATGCCTGTGGTTGCCTTTCGTTTCCTCAAGCTGAGCCTGAAGCCTGATCTCTCAGACACGGTGAGGAGCTTGCTGTCACCCTGGGGGTGGAGGCCGCGTGTCAGAAAGCTCTGCACACTCATGGGGCCATAAGACTGGGTTCCAGAGTGCATGGTGGTAGCTATCCACCCTTCTTCCTGAGCGCTCTCCGTCCCATGCGTTGTGATGGGTCCCTGCTCCACAGAGGCATCTGATACTAAGGCTTCTTCCCTGTGCTCACCCCCAAGGTCCGCTACACACAGCTGGTGAGGAAAAAGCAGAAGGCCCAGCACCGCTGCATGCGCAGGGTGGGCCGCACAGGTTCACGGCGTTCAGGCTACGCCTTCTCGCACCAGGAGGGTTTCGGGGAGCTCATCATGTCTGGCAAAAACATGCGGCTCAGCTCCCTGGCACTGTCCAGCTTCACCACCCGCTCCAGCTCCAGCTGGATTGAGAGCCTGCGCAGGAAGAAGAGTGACTGCGGGGGCAGTCCCAGTGGGGGCCCTGACAAGCCCCTCAAGGGGTAACGGCTGGGACTGGGGTACCCTGGTGGGGATCAGAGCACGTGGGGCAGACCAGCCATGAGAGGACAGCATCTTTCCTCAGCCTCGCCTCCCCCATTTCCCCTGGTAGACTCTGTCCTGCAGCTGGGGCATCCCCAGCTGGGAGGGTGGAGGTGGCAGGACCCAGGGACAGAGTAGGGGCTGAGGCATCAGGAGCCAGCCCCAGAAGGGGACCAGATGTGGAACCAAAACAAGAAAACTGTGAGAGATTGGGTCTGCCCCTGGCCTGCCTGCAAGCCCCACAGGGAGATGCTAATCTCTGTATTTTTTTACTCCACCTCCCCAGAGGGGCCCTAGAGCCCCTGTTCCTGAACTATACAAGAATGTATCATGCCGGGAAGCCAGAGACCTGCTGGGGCCTCTGGGCCCCTCACATCGTGTATGTCTCTCCTTGATTTGTGTTTGTGTCCGGTTTGGTTTTGTCTTTTTTATTTGGCAAGTGGAGGAGGCCTTTATGTGACTTTATGTTGTGGTTGGTGTTTTAACTCTCCTGGAGAAGAGGCTGGTGTGCATGGGCGTCCTGAGCTGGCTGTGCATGGCGAGGTTTGGTGTTCCAGCAGCTGTTGCCCCTGTGGACAGAGAGGCTGCAGGGAGGGGTGCCTGTCAGCCAATCTGTGGGGAGAGTGTAAGGTGGGTTTGGTCCTGTCTCCTTCCTCACCTTGAGAGTGAAGTGCTATACCCCCTGTTCCTCCACCCCCCCATTCCCTCCAGTCTATCAACTCCTAGATTCCTTAAGTCCTGCTGGCATTGGACTGGAACCTGGGAAAATAGCCCCATTCTTCTCAGTGAGTTGGGTATGAAATTTTATCCTAAAAAGATTTATTGGGTTTTAAATTTAGGCCCAAGATATTAACAGAGTCCCTTGCAATTTTCCTTTTCCCTTCTCTGGGTGGTATCCTGCACCTGTGCCCCAGGACCCGAGGTAGGCCTGATGGGAGCTGGGCTCACCTCCAGCACTGGGCAGGTGGTGGAGCCCATGAGGGGATGGTGCTGCAGGAGGAGGAGGAGGGGGCAAGCCCAGCAGGGAGGCTGCTGCTCAGTGTCTGGCTCACCTGGAGCCTTGGCACCAGTCCTTTCCCTCCATCTTTCCCCTCCATCATCCACACCTACGAAGCTAGTCCCCAAATTAGGCATTTCTTGGCTTGGTTGTGACCAAGTCAAGTCTAGGGAAGGATCTATCCCTAATCTTTGGTAGTAGAGGGGATACTCAGGAATGGTGTGGAGCTGGGGTGGGGGATGGGACCTAAAACTTGTAATGTGGGAGCCCTGAAGGAATTGGAGATGGCATCATGAGGCACCTGTGGGGTGGTGGTGGAAGTGGGGGGAGACTCGACAGGGAGATTCCTTTAGGCCACAGTTTACAAACCCAACATGTCTGTTTGTGTGTCTCTCAAGGTGAGAGTCTGATTTTTATACCAAAGAGGAAATGATTTTTTTCATATTTGGTTTGTCTATATTATATGAATATAAATATAAATATAAATATATATATATACAGTTATATATATATATTATTTTTTTGGTTCTCTCTCATTTTTTAGGGAGGGAGAAAAGTACCAAGTTGCATTGAGCTGTAATTAAGGAACATTCTGTATAATTTATGACACATTTCTATACTTGCAAAAATTATATCATTTTATGGATATAAAAGAAAATGCCTTTTTATAAAATTCCAATTTCTGAAACGTGTGTGATTTGTTTTTTCTGATATTTAACCAAGACTGGTAATATCGAAGAATAATTTTTAAATGGGACTAAGGGACTAAGTCAGGTCCAGGCCAAGGGGGAAGGGAGAAAATGGGCTCTGACTGTGGGTGGGACACCTCCTCTGTACACTTTGGGGGCAAGTTTCAGCTGGAAGATGGGGAGGTGGGAGGACTGAAGAGCACCTCAAAGGATTTGTGTTTGACTGCTGAGTGCTAGGGCATTGCATATTTCCAGACATCAACCAAACCTCTCATTCCTCACATGCCAAGTGAGTGGAGGAAAAGTACCAGGTAAATGTTTAAGTTGTGTTTTCACTCCTACCCCATGACTTTTCCCTCAGCACTAGTTCCATAGTCTCACATTCAGGAGTGTAAGTGTTAGAGACTTAGACACAGGAATTTAATATTACCGGGTAAGTGAGCTTTCCTCTAGAGAAGGGAGAGTGAGGTCAGCATGCGTCTTCAGAGAGCTAAGGGGCTGAACTCGTGACTGACAATTAGACTTTCTGTCTTGTGTTCTCTTTTTACCTTCCTCACTGTGGTCTTGGGTACCACCTTTTGTCTTCGGGTCCCTCATCCTCCATCAGGCACCCTAGCACCTTCTGAGCACTTACTGTGTAGAATATGAAGAATATGCTCTGCTTATGCTTCCTCAGGCTTCATTCCTGAGTACTTTTGCCTCCTCTTTTAAATGGCACACACCTTTGAGCAGCCCACTATCACCCGGAGCAGCTCCACCTCTGAAATTGCACAGCCTTATCCTTCCACCTTTCACATATACCCCCCCAAATATCCTACAACCTGCCTTTTCTTGGCGTTGCTCCTCTCTGCTGTATGGGCCTGACTTCCCGAGGGGCCTGGAGCCTGTAGTCTGCTGTTGACCACTCTGCACAGCTTACTTCCAGTGTTGCCCTCCCCCTCCTGTAATGAACTTAGTGGGCAAGAACAGAGCCACCCAGCCATGTGCACAAAAGTCTCAGGTTTGCAGCTATCTCAGCAGGCCCATTGACTTTCCTCCTTACCTTATTCTCCATCCCCTCCCTGACTGTTCTTGCCTTTCTCCTCCTTCCTCAACTTCTTCCTACCACCTCCTACCCTCCCTTTGGCAGATGGTTCTACCTCCTCTTTCACAGAGGAAAATAGCTACTTCAGTTTTCCCTGTCACCCACAGTTTCCACTCCCCAGAGGCAGCCTCACCCCCACTGCCTAAGCTCTGCTTCTTTCCTCCTCCCACCTAGCACCATCCTGACTCTTCCCTTGAGTTTTCCCTTCTCCAAATATGTCTGCTCAGGATTTCCCACAGGTACTCCACTCTCATCCCTATCAGTTATTTGGTACTCTGTATCCTTTCCTCTTCATTCCACACCCTGCAGACTGGCTTCTCCTTACCCAGCCCTG